>VXAU01000684.1:176907-243185 GCA_013399695.1 Formicarius rufipectus
TGGACCACCCCCATCCCAGCACCCCCATCCCAACACCCCCGCCCCACAATGCCGTGTCCCACTGCTACTGGAGCTCCTGTCCTGCACAGCACCCTGGGGTCATGACACACTGGACTCTAGAGCCATCCCAGGTTGGTGGCATCTCAGTGACACGGGCTCCTGTTCCACTGCTGCACGGGCTCTGCCCCACAGTGGACACCAGGGCTGTGGCACTGCTGTCCTGTGTCCCCAAACTGTGTGACAACCCACCAGTCACGGTCCCTGGTGAGCCACCTGCTGCTGAGCTCTGGGTCACCTCAGCATCACAACCTTCTTCTCCTAGGCAAGGAAAACCCTCCCGGTGGCTTCCTCTCATGCCCAAGGCAGTGTGGGCACAGCAGTGCAGCTCCTCCTCTGCTTCCACTGCTGCTTTTTAAACCCTCATTTAGTTTTCTGTCCCAGTCGTGGTTTTTTTAATTCAAATTATAGGGCCATGTCCTGCATGTTGAAAACCAGGTGAGCTCTATTCACTTCTCACTGATGGTCCTTCTGTGGAACTGGAGTCGCTGTCTCCCTTTCAGATAGTGGAGCTGGGGAGAGGATCAGAGAGTCATGGAACGGTTTGGGTTGAAAGGGACCTTAAAGCCCACCCAGTGCCACTCCCTGCTATGGGCAGAGACACCTTTCACCAGCCCGGGTTACTCCAAGCCCTGTCCAACCCAGCCTTGGACACTCTCAGGTCTGGGGCAGCCACAGCCTCTCTGCCCAACCTCATAGGGAAGAATTCCTTCCCAATATCCCATCTAACCTTGCCCCCTGGCAGTGGGAAGCCATTGCCCTTGTTCTCAAGTCCCCCTCCAGCTCTCCTGGAGCCCCTTTAGGCACTAGAAGGGGCTCTCAGGTCTCCATGGACCCTTCTCAAGGCGAACATCCCATCTCTCCCAGCCAGGCTCCAGAGCAGAGGGGCTCCAGCCCTTGGAGCATCTCCATGGCCTCCTCAGGCCTTGCTCCAACAGGTCCCTGTCTTTACATCAAGTCTAAGATGCTCCACCCCACCCAAAATTCCTCCCCTAGTCCAGACTGGAAACCTGTGGCAGGTTCACAGGAGGATCCCCAGATGCCACAGGACAAAAAACAACCCATGTACCCCAAGGTCTGTCCTCAAACCTTTCCCAACCTTTACTACACTTCTCCACCTTCTGAAGAACAAATCCCACCACTGACCCCAAAGCACCTGGAGCTAAGCCTGCTTTTAAAAGTAGTTTATTTGGATTTTTCCACATCCTTAAATGAATTGCAAATATATTAACAGAAAAAACTTTTTTCCCCCCTAAGACTGTACAATTCTTGAAATAAAAAGCAAAAAAGAAAAAAAAAGACAAATTACATTGTTTCAATGCAAATAGTAACACCACACCCACACTTTGCATTTTTTTTCCATGGTTTTGTTGTAAAAAAAAAAAAAAAAGACAGTTCCCTAATTTGTCTTAGCAAACTCTTGCTCTCACCTGGCTGCCAGTGCCTCCATGCTCAGGATCCTCCTCCCTGTCCCTCCTCAAAGGGCCAAAGTTTAGTCATTCCATACTAATTTTGTATTTCTCCTTAGAAGGTAAAATAGCAGCAAGGGCTAAATGTGACTCTGGATTCTCATGAAAAGAAAAAAAAAAACCCAAAAAAACCCAAACAAAAACAAAAATCCCTTTAAGGCATGAGGTACATGTAAAGCCAGGGGTGGGTTTATGTATTAAATCTTGTAGGTAGCACAAGTATCTTTATCTTTTTCAGATACCAGCTCAATTAAGAGCTTATTCCAGAGGGTTGAAAGTTTTATTACATTTTTCAGGGAGTAAAAGAAAAGGAAAAAAGCCCCTTAGACTCCTGGATCTCTGGTCCTCACTTAAACTACACTATTTGTTATTGACCAGAATAGCACCTCCTTCAGAAAATGTCGGGAACCAAAAGGAAGCAAATTAACACATTAATTAGTGGCATCCCACAAGTGCTGCCTCTAGACCTTAGAATGAGGTGCTGCTCAGACTCCTCCATGCCAGAGATGTGCTGGGAAGCTGCCAGAGGCTGGGGCTGGATGGGAAAACCACACCAGAATAGAGAGGAAACTCAGGAGCTGTGCCAGGGGGGCACATCAGTGCTCTGGGAAACTGAGCCCTTCCCTCAGGGAAGGATCTCCAGGAACGGGAATGACCCCAGACCACCTGTAGGTGAGATCTGGAACACTCAATCCAGCAAAAACATGATTTTCCCAGTCAATCCCTTGACCTTCCAGGCCCAGCAGATCACAAGGCTGTGGCAGAGGCACAAAGCTCCTTTATCTTATTATTCCTCAGATTTTAGATTCCTTTTCACAGTTAGGGGAATGGGAAGCCTGTTTTGTCCTGCTCATCCTCCAATCTCCAAAAACATCCAGTGAAACAGAGAATTCTATTTTTGCTCTGAACTTGGGAATGATTTTTCAATGGATAAAGGTGTCTGTGTGGCTTCTGACCAGAAGAGTGGGGACAAGAGATGTACCTTGTGTACAAGGACAATTAAAAGAAATTGCAGGTTAAAGGTTAACTAAGAGACCCCTAAAAACCAATTGAAAAAAAAAAAAAAAAAAATCAAGACTGATCACAACAAATACATTGCTATGAAATTTGAATCATTCCCAATTTATTAGGCATAAATTGCTCTTTAAAACTGCTTATATCATACACTTTATCATCACTGCACAAAGGGCACCAATTGCTGCTGCAGGAGGCTAGAGAGAGCAGTCTGGACTTGCTTCCTCCTCTCAGAAACCGCCCCTGGAGAAAAGGAAAGTGTTCCTAGAGTGAAAAACTGAAAGAACAGCTTAGAAAAATAAGGAAAAGGACAGATAATTGCACGTTTTCACATCCTGCTTGGACCACACTTTACAGAAAGGTTTAGAGATGATCACAGTTCTAATGAGATACTAATCTGAGACAATTCTTTGATGTGTTTGACCAAGGTTCTGATTGTATTAAGGCTTCCACAGTCTTCCCAGTCTCACAAAATTAAGGGTTTGATGCATTTCTACTTGTATCTTATTTCTCCTTTGATTTTGCCCTTTATTAACTTTTATTTTCAGGAGGGGAAGAACAAGTCAAGGGGGTGGATGAAAAACGAAGTGAGGTGGCGGTGACCCGAGTGCAACGTAAACACTGACCTTTCCAAAACCGGGTGAATAAATTAATTCATGGTTAGAACATGAAAGCAGTTGCTGAAAGCTTTGTGTTTGTCCTGCAGGCTGCAGGCTGAGCAGGACCACGGGGTGGGACACACTGCCAGGCCTGGGTTTGCTCACTGGAGACACTGCAGCTTTAAGGTCACGGACACTCTCTCGCATCTTGGTTACACTACAATGCAAAAGTCTCGTTTGCCACCACTGTCCTTGGAGAGCTTGGAAATGAGGTTCAGCACTCTGCTTACCAAGAAAGACCCAAACTAAGACATTTCTGGAAAAAGAACAAGACACCTTGTCATTAGTACTATCCCCACCATCTACTGCCCTTCCATACAGCAAACCACAAGTCTGTCTTCCATGATAAGTATTTTTCCAGCAAAGGGGAGTCCAAAACCAGCATTTCTTCCTCAGTCACTTTCATAAATGTGTAAGAGCCAACTAGTGAGACTCAGCAGCAGCTGGATATTGCACTGCCATGAACTCTGGTGTCAGTGGAGATCTTGGACAGCGCTGGCTCAGAGATGTGAAGTCCCAGGATGCGAAGGAAGGGGGAGGACACGACAGTACCAGTCACACACACTCAAGTTCAGACAGTGGCTCTTGAAGGTTAAAATTCATCGCTTTCCACCGCGTGGAGCTGTGTGTCATCTGCATCTGTCATGCTGCTCTCCTGGGACTCATCTGTGCCAACTGGGAAGGACAAGGAACACAGAGGAGTCAAACACCACTGCACTGTTTGCACTGAAGAGACTCCCTCACAACCCACTCCAGTACCTCAACAGCAATAGTTTTGGGCTTCCCCTTAAAATGGTTTAAAGCCAAATGGTTTTGCCCTTTTTCCTTCCAAAACTGAGCCCTGACAGCTTGAAGAAGTCTAAAAATCACCGAAGCCCAGAGTGGTTTGGGTCAGAAGGGCCCTTAATGCCCATCCAGTGCCCCCCCCTGCCATGGGCAGGGACACCTTCCACCAGCCCAGGGTGCTCCAAGCCCTGTCCAACCTGGCCTTGAACACTTCCAAGGATGGGGCAACCACAGCTTCTCTGGGCACCCTGTGCCAGGGCCTCACCACCCTCCCATGGAGGAATTCCTTTCCAAAAATCCCATCTAAATCTCCCTTCTTTCAGTTTGGGTCCATTACTCCTCATCCTAAATACATTTCAGAAGGAATCTACACAAGTTCACAATAACAAAACCCACTGTCTTGGCCACTTTCAGTTGAATATCTGGAATCTCCAACACCAGTCTGGATAGGGATTGCCATGGAGGATCCCAAAATCACCTTAGGAGCACTGGGCAGCTCCCCTGACACAGGACACTGCACACAATACCTAAGGTTACCCTTAAATATTGAACTTTTATAACTATTACATGTAGAACAAAGGCAAAGATCTAAGAATGGTTGTTCACACAGGAATGTGACTGGATTCTGCTTTCCACAGCACAACTGAAGACATTAATTGTAAATACCCAAATACGTCATTGTTTCATGTGGAGAAACAGAGGCTTTTATTGCTTTAATGACAACATTCCAGATTTGTGCACAACAGACACAGTCTCACAGGAGGCAATTTTATACCCAAAACGTCTTAAACTAGCCAAAATATTCCAAACAATTCCCTCCTGTCCCCAGAACTACCTTCAATCACTTCAGCTTCCCTCCTCTATCCTGAGAGTCATTCAGCTGAGGCTGTGGAACTCTTGGACTATTTCTCTGCACAGCCAGGGAGGCTGAATTTGACACACAGCTCAACACTTATTTTGTTTATTGGACAGATTAAACTGGTGTGTGTGGGGTTTTTTTTTTTGTTTTATTTTGGTTTTTTTGGGGTTTTTTTGGGTTTTTTTGTGCTGCTCGGCAGTCCCAGTCTCTGTCTCCACCTCCTGGTCAGGACATGCTCAGCTCCAGTGAGCTGGGGTTCTGAATGAAGCCAATTCCAATAGCAGGGAAAAGACCCCTCTGGATACTACAAGAAGTACAGTGCAGGGTAAGTTTCCCTTATTACAAAGCACACAGATCAATAAAAACCAGTGTGATAGATAGTTGTCACCTCTTCCTACTTTTTCAGTTGAGGATTTGAAATTGCAAGACACAAAATCTGTCTATTAATAAGAATTCCAATCCTGCCATATTTTCTTCTTTACAGGAAAAGAATTAAATCAGCATTTATTTTCTATCTCGATTTCACTCTGCAAAGAGGTTAATATTTATGACTGTCAAAGCTTTGTGGAATTTAAAATCATAACCAAAATCTGGGAGAAGAGAAACCTGGGATATTCCTTTTTGTGGATCATGTTCCCTTGATTCCAATCAAGCTGCTTCCACGCCTTTCCTCAAAAGCCACTTGTTATGTTAGCAGGCCAAAAGTTTTTACCCAACATTCAGTTTAGCTTCTAACAAAGCCTGTACAGACAATTTCAGCTGCCATCCAGTTACTTTGGAATGATTTAATGCTTCAGTGAGGGAGTATTTGCAGCTCTGGCAATGCCCTGCCCTCCTGGGATACTATTTAAGTCACCATGATTAATTTACAGTTATCATCATCTCAGTCCAACTCCATCTAAAGAAATGTCGCCACCCTTCATTCCATGCTTACTGTGGGAAAAATGAAGGAATTCTCCTGAATGAAGAGCCGCTGGAATTGCCACTCACTTATTAAAGGTGGAATTCTTCCTACACCTATGAAGGAAAACCTCCTGAAAGGACAAAGGGTTGAAAACACAAACCTGATTCATAGGGGTAACATTCACTGATTTGCTCCTCTCGAGTTATGGGTTCCTCGTCATCAGGGAGGTAACGCTTGTCAATGGCCTCTTTGATCTGGTTGTTGGCTCCTTTGGGATCCAGGTCCATTGCCCAGGAGAAATTCATTAGGGCCAAATGTGTTTGGCCCAGTTTTTTATAAACCTACAAATAAAAAAGCAGAAAAGGTTACATTTACATGGAGTTGCTGCTTGAAGGTTTGCCAATAAATGTACCAAGACACGGTGAACTGGTGTTTTATGGAAAGCAACAGAGGTAAAGTATGAAAGACTTATTGCACTAGTCCCAAGAAAAGTAACAAACAAATCTGGTTAGAAAGAACAAGTGTTTCTATTTAAAAATCAAAGAAACCAAAATTAGACTAGCAGCTGAGAGATTCTTTATCATTAAGAGCAGATGAGCAAGTAATTTATCTGTGTAAGTACTGAAATTCATCATGACATGGCAACTCTACTCAGTTTAGGGGTCCAGCTACTCCTGGACAAACACCAGTGAACACATTTCAGCTCCAATCTTCTTGCCTCCCTGCAGTTTAAACTAAAAAATAAAGAAATTTTGGTGATTCAGAGCTCTCCAGGACTGTGCCAGAGTAAGTTTGTCCTGTTGCTTCCAAATGACCAGACACTGAAAGCTGTAGGAGCTCTTTAAAGCTCAGAGGAGGGAGTGGCAAAGGAGGATTTCTGTTATCAGATCACTCGTCTCTGGTATCTTACACAAAGACGAGTGGAATGAAGTTATTTCTTATTCAGGATTTCTAATACTGAAATGCACCAGAATGTGATTCAATATTGCAAATAACCACCTCTGCTGATCCATGCATGAACCATCCCTCAAGACAGTAAGGATCCGCACTGATAACATCACTGCTATCACAAGAACCAAATCCTGACAGAACTCCATTTTCAGGGACAGATGCAGTGCTTATGACACAGCCATGTGTCTCTTTGCAATGAAGTATCTTTATCAGGATCAATGCAGAGATCAGTTTATATTTATATTATACCTTTCCCTGGAGGGGCTACAAGAAAGAAAGAGAGACTATTTACAAGGGCCTGGAGTGCCAGGACAAGGGGAATGCCTTCCCACTGCCAGAGGGCAGGATTAGATGGGATATTGGGAAGGAATTCCTCCCTATGAGGGTGGGCAGGCCCTGGCACAGGTTGCCCAGAGAAGCTGTGGTTGTCCCATCCCTGGAAATGTTTAAGGCCAGATTGGATGGGGCTTGGAGCACCTAGAATATGTCCCTGCCCATGGCAAGAGGTGGGACTGGATGGGCTTTAATGTCCCTTCCAACCCAAACCATTCCATGCTTTTTAAAATTAATTATCTTTTGAGTTCCATGCGGTGAAATCAAAGCAGGCAAAAATTACACTGGCCTGGGTTGTTTGTTATATTACAGGAACAGCCCCCAGCTCTCTTTAACTGCCCTCTGCATTTAAAGGCTGATCCATAATAAAGCTGTGAGCACTAAGCCTTACTTAAAGCTTTGGGAATTTTTAGAACACTGCTCCAAGTGAAAGCAGCTTAGTGACAGGCACTGCATTTTCCCATTAAGCAGCAACAGAAACTGAAGACCTTGTGGTCACAGTGAAGATTTACCTACCTTTCCTATCAAAAAGTAAACAAGAGACTCTTTGGGAACAATCTGTTTCAATTCTTCAAGTTCTTGTAAAGCTGACTGAAGGGAAGAAACAAAGAGTACAGTGAGTACAAGCCAAAGATCTACACCCAGTTGGGACATCACTCAGTTGTGACTTAGCACTGATGTGGAGAAAAAAAAATTAAAAAAAAAAAAAATACTGCTACAGGAATTTAAAGGGAATTTCAGATTGCCATGAGCACCAGATCTTACCTTGTACTTCTCATTTGCAAACAACACTGAAGCTCTATGGAATTTGCATAGTGGGTTCTTGGGGTCGATGTTAATGGCTTTGTTCAACGTGTCCAAAGCCTTCTCAGATTTTTTCAGTGCATGTTGGACCTGTCACAGACAGGGAGAAGAGTTTTAAAAGGGATAAATAACAGCTCAACTGCCAGGTAAGGACAAAACCTTTTGACTTTTTTTGCTACAATCTGCTCCTTCAAAACAAAAAACGTTGGCCCAGTTGTAGACAGACTTTTAACAGGTTTCCTCACAGGAAGAAAAACTCCGCCTGTCTCCAGCCCAAAACTTTCTCCCTTACCAAAGCCCTACTTGAACTCTGGCCAGGAATGAACTCAAAGTCTGTCTCTCTAAGGGAGAAGCAGCTGCTGTCCCTATCCAGTTTAACACAGTTCTAGTGGCACAGAGCAGGGAAGTGACAGCCAGCAGGTCACCACCCATCGCTCCCACCCAGAATTAGTACTGGGAACTGCTGCCCAGTGCTGTGAGCAAGGTTTGCCAGGGAAGCTGCTCTTCCCCAAGGGCTGCAGCAGCAGTGACAGGTGACTGACCCTTCAAACAGCCCTGCAAATTGTGTCCTGTAAATTACATTCCAGTTGGCCCAAGCAGGGGGTTGTGACACCCATACCTGCCTGGAATGAGGGGAAAGAGGACACACAGCCAGGACAGAATCACTGCACTCCAAAAGGTGCAGAAGTGACTTTTCTACTGCAAAGTACAGCAGGTGAAAACCCAAGGAGAAAGTACAGTCCACTTACTACTCCAATGTGGCACAGCAGGACTGAGCTCTGAGGGTTGATATCAAGGGCCTTCTGGAAATGCATTTCTGCTAAACTGAATTTCTCCTGCTTGTAATAAATCATTCCCAGCCCGTACCTGTGAGCACACAAACAATTCTGTTAAGTAACACTTGTATTTTAATCAAACTAGTTTTTGTCAGTGAATGTGACATGGTTTGGAGACTTTCCAACCCCATCCAGGGTGAAAAGAGATTTCTTGGGGGAAAAACTGTGTCTAAAATTTACTTGGGTTTCTTTATCAATCGGGTAGTTGAAGGACTACAGGAAGACTGACTAAAACAGCCACAAAATAAAAAGCATACAAGAACTTTTACTGCTTTATATATTAAAAAGCTGTAAGAAATTAACCGTATCCTAAGGTATGAAGGGGCTGAGATCTCATCTCTCCAACTGCAAGTGAGGAAAAATAACTGGATGCATGAGGAATGCTGCCCAGAAAAACAGAAGAGCTGGGCTAATAAAGCTTGAATGACCTGTGAAAACAAAATACTCCCAATTTTGGCCTTCCTTGTGGAAGTAACTGTTCCATCCCTGGAAAGGTCCAAGGCCAGGTTGGACAGAGCTTGGAGCACCCTGGGCTGGTGGAAGGTGTCCCTGCCCATGGTAACCAAAACCAACCCAACCAATGGCCCTCCCAACCCAAAGCAATGTGGGATTCTATGAAATCATAGCAGTGGCAGCATCCAGAACAATTCCAAGAGGAATCCTGTATCCCATACAGAAGCAGTGGATAAAGCCAAACTTACCATGCGTTATAGTGTCTGGGGTTAACTCTGATTGCATTCCTAAAACAAGCAAGTGCTTTGTCCAGTTCTTCTGTGAGCACAAACTCGTGTCCCAGCAGGGTGTAGGCATAGGCATAGTTTGGATCCACTTGGATGGCCCTCTGGAAGAACTTGATTGCAATGTCGTGCTCCCGCTGGAGGCTGAAACAGTTTCCTGCAGCACACCAGGCCTGGGAAAAACAGGAGTAGGACAGGATTGGAATCCTTTTTACAACCCAAGAGTGACAAGTTTGAGTTGGACACGTTTTTCCATATTGTTTTTATAAATAAACTTCCTCCTAGATTAAAAAAAAAAAAAAGTGATAAATCAGCAGTTAGTTAAGCCTCACTCCTCTGAGGCAAAGAGGCCTCTACATACCTAATAAAATACATAAATACACAGAAATGGAGACTCTAAGGACACTCAACAAGTTTATGCCAATTAGATCCTTTGATGACTAATGACTTCAGCTTTTGAAGCTGAAAAGGCCAAAAATCAAACATTTGATAATGAAGAATAACCAAGGGGGAGGTGGTACTTGCACTCCTAAGCTCCCTCCAAGCGACAAGTCTGGAAATCTGCAGAGGACAAGTTTTAGCAGCAATCTCCTCCTCTCCTCCAGCATCACAGCCTGTAAAGTATCATAGCCTGGCGTCCCTCCCTTCCCCACACTTTTAGCATCAGTGCCAAACCACACGTACAGTCCCCTCCCTCCACACTGTCTTCCTACAACCACCAACTGCTTCACTGAGTTTGATTTTTCTACTCTCAGACAAGTTAATGACAATATAAACAGGATTCTCTCCTCCAACAAAACAAAATCCCAATATCCTGTACACTTTCCTAACTCTTAGGAGCACATTTATAAATATATGTATATATTATTTTTACTGTGGCACCAACTTCACCCCCAGTTTGTGGGTCCCAGGTGTTGATCCTGGCTTATTGCATCTCATGACTTTACACTGCACACACTCTGCAGTTTAATGGACTTTAGCAAAAAATGTGCAACGTGTCTGCAAATAAAATATTTGCTCTAGAAGTTAAGTGCCAGGGAATTAACTGCAGCAATTACGAGGTGGTAGAGGAAGACATTTCTTACCCCTGCACTCTGGCAGCAGCAGGAGTGACTGCCTAACCCCTGATCTTCCTGCATGAATGGTGCCAATGTAAATTTAAACAATCACTAACAGGTAAGAGGTTCCAACCTGTTCCATGGAAGTTGATAGTGAATTTAAAGAAGCCATCAAGAGCTCAACAGACAGTCCTACCACCTCCCTCTCCAGTTCTGCCACCTTCAGGTGCATTCCCACAGGAGAAAACATGCTCAGAGCTCAGCCCTCGTTGATTTTGCCACACATAGTTCCCCCTTTCTCACAGCATTTTATACCTCCGGTGAGTTTTTATCCATATCCGTCAAATCCTTGGAAAGAACTGAAAGGGCAACATCTTTCTGCAGATGCCAGAGCGTGGTTGAGTAGATCTCCATGCCTTCTACTCTGTAGTTTTCAATCCTCCTGACTTCTGAAAATATCCTCTCGGCCTAAGAACAGAAACTGAACTTCAAACAAAGTTCCCACCACTGAAGCAGAGCACAGAGGTCACTGCTCAAGGCTTCACCTCCAACCTGAGCATCCTCTTTGCTTTGTGAGTGTTCCACACAGAGTTGCAGGTTCTGGGACTTTCCCTTCAAAGGAAGGAATTGACTGTGTCCCAGGATAGCTATGCCAGCAGGAAAGCAGCCACTGCTCCCTCCTGCTGACTCGGGCTGAATTCCTGTTTCTATCAAAGCACTGAGGCAAAAATGGTGCCCACAAAATCAGGAAGAGGTTAATTAACAGATTTTTATGGGCCAGTTGTAATTATTAACCATCCTAATAAACAGTGGCAGGACAAGGAGGAATGGCTTCCCACTGCCAGAGGGCAGGGGTAGATGGGATACTGGGAAGGAATTCCTCCCTGGGAGGGTGGGGAAGGGCTGGAATGGATTTCCCAGAGAGGCTGTGGCTGCCCCAGCCCTGGAAGTGTCCAAGGCCAGCTCGGATGGGTTGGAGCAACCCGGGCTGGTATAAGGTGTCCCTGCCCATGTCAGGGGGTGGCCCTAAATGGGCTTTATGTTCCAGCCCAAACCAGTGGGTTATTCTGTGATGAGGGTCGGTAGCCTCAGCTTTCAAAATAACCTGTTAAGCAGCCAGTTTAGACCCTGCTCTTAAACTCTGTATATTTGCCTCCTACAAAACTTAAAAAACAGGCACATCAGCTGTCAGGAACAACAGTGCCAAGGAGAGTTCAGCTGTGGGGTTCCCCTTAACTGCTCACTTCTCTTTCTGAAGCAGTTTGCCATAACCTCAGCAGTGCCAATGCTTCTGAGGCTGAAAGGGAAACTGGGTCACTGATGTGATCTGAATTCACTAAAATGGAGAGAAGTGTTTTTGGTTTAGAGCTTGAATTCTTCAGTGATCTCATTTAAACATTGTACAATCCACCCCACCAGCAGAGCTGAAGGTGAAGGCAGGGAGAGACAAGGAGGAAACCTCTCTAGTTGGGTGCAAGAGCAAGTAATATCAAAAGAGACCTTTAGGAAAGCTCAATTCCAGGTATAACTTTTATCACAACTGCAAGATCCCCACAGATTTTGCAGGGATTCTGCAGGGTTAGTGCAAAACTGCAAAAGAAAAGTAAGAAAAGGAAGCCCCAAGGCCCAGTTCCTACCTGCATGTACTCTGCCAGCTCAAAGTAGGCTCTCCCAATTTGGCACAGCACCCAACCTGTGTTGTAGTGATGGGATGGCAAATGGCTCAGAATATTTATCGCTTCTTTGCAGTTGTAGGAACACAAGGCCAAATAACCTTTCCCCATGTCCCGGAGAAGGTTCATCAAACCTTCTGGGAGAAAAATACAGTAAGTGAAAGTGGAAAGCAAATTAAACAACAACTACAAAATAAAAAGAATCCAAAACAAACAATAAACACCCTCAAACAACTAAGATTTATTTACTTGAAACTGCTAATCCCAAAATCTCTCCATCATGGCAGGCACTGCTTCTGAATTTGCCACTGAAAGTCTTTCCAAACACAGTCTTATCCATTCTTAATTCTGGTTTGATAGTCTGAGTCTCAACCTCTGTAAAGCACTTCAGATGGCAATGAGTTCTCAAAAAACTCTGGAGCTCAGGGCAAGTGGAATTCTGCATTTCCAGCAGCTTTCCAAACCTTTCACCAGGCCTGAGCACAGTTTCCACAAGGTAGCCATGGATACATCTCCCTGCTGCTTGGAAACACAGCTGAGCCAAAAGAGAGGAATTCAGTAGTTTTTCTGAGGTTTTCTGACAATCTGAATTAAGACTTGGTTTTAGTGGGAAATAGGAAGGGAGAGCATGAACCCCAAGTCCAGGGAAGATGACTGGGCTATGAATAACACCTTTGAATAAGAGTCCAAGGATGATAATACTTGAATCATTGATACTTTATAATAATTTATGTTACCATATTATCAGCACCTTACAATAACATTTTTGTAATATTATAACAATGTAATATTATAATACATAATTCATACTACTTTCTATATCGGTACTTTGAAAATACTAAATAAGAACCAGAGCCTGCAAGTTATATCTGCTGACAATCAGCCACTTTCAACACTTCTTCACATGAACAAGAAGACACTGAATTAAATCAGCTTTTATAATTATACAAAGCTGAGAGCTGCAGGCTAAAGGAAAGAAGCGAACACTGAAGCAATATTTTTTCATTCAACATTAAAAGTTTACTACAGTCCAGTAGTGTTCAAACAGACCTGCTGCTGCCTTCTGGAGCGTAAAAGCTTGGATTTGGGGTGCAACAGTGGAAATTTTCCCTTCTGAAATGATGGAAGGGTCCAGTTTGGTGATTTCCAAACTGTCATTTAGGTTTGGTTGAGTTATTCCTCCCTTATTCGTTTTACTTTTTGTTTTTCTGTTCGGAATCTTAGGTGGGAACTTCATTTTTAATTTTTTGCTATTTTCCTGCAAGTAAAAAGAGTAAGAGTTACATACAAAAGAGTCTTTTCAATTCAGAAATCTAAACTCGAATGAAGTGTGTAGAATATATAACAACCACACCCTGCTCACTACAGAATCTGTTCTTAAGCTGCTAAAATTGCTATAAATATGGAAAAATTAATAGTTGGTGCAGTGGCATGGGTGAGAAAGCCCCGAATTTCTCAAAGGACAAGGTTGGTTACCTTTGTTGTAGAACTATCACTGGTAAACAGGCGAGAGCTTCTTCGAGGCAGTGAGTTTGGTGGAGCAGCAATTGTTGGGCTCAATACCTGAGGTGTTGTACTAGGAACAACAAACGAAACACATGTTAAAAAATAAAGTGCCTAGCTCCACTTTTAATAACAACAGCTGTTATGTTTGTTTTAAACAAAGATGCTCAAGTACCATAGCACAAATACTCTCATTTCAAGGAATAAAACCCCTAAATCTACTTGTTTTATGTCAATAACTTGAGCACAATTTCCTTCCAGCACTTTTTATTTACTGATGTAACTATACAGGAGATTTAAAGGTTTAATGTAAATTATTTTAACAAAAAACTGGACTTATTTCACCTATAGTTATTTCATCCAAAGAGGAATCCTGCAGGAACACCAACACAAATAACACACCAAATTCCTCCAAGAAAGGAGGTGCAAAAGGCAATAGCAAGATGATGTGTTTTTACCTTGTCTGTGGACCAGAGCTCTGTGTTTGTGCAACAAGGACAGGAGTGACTTCCCGGCTATTCCCACTCTGGGAGAAGACAGATTTTGTTCCAGCCTGGCTTATCCTGCTGACAGCCTGCACAACACAGAGTTTCTACAGGTTTGTTATTATGTCACTAAGGAATCAACATGTGCCCACCAAACACTGCCCAAGGAGGAGAAATACCATTATTTCGATAAAGGGGAAGAGTTCCCCTCATCCCAAGGAGAAACCACCAAGACTGCTTCTTGTTCTACCTGTTAAAATGTCATTAACACCAAGTTTATCAACTTTATGCACCTTATTTGAAGATATAAAATCTCCATCTAGTGGCAAGAAACTGTATGTTAAAATGTTTGTGAAACTATAAAAGGGAATTAAAAGGCATCATATTTAAAGTTCCTTCTTTGCAGAAAGTTGTAAAAAAAAAAACAAAACAACAAAACAAACAAACAAAAAAACCCCACCAAACAAACAAAAAAAAACCACCGTGGAAAGAAAAGATTTTTGAATTACCCTTTTACAGTCCCATCCATTCACCACTGACACTGCATGGTACATGAGCCTGTTTTAGCACACCTGTCCACAGCATAAATCAGTATTTCCCAAATTAATCTACTCCACAAGCCTTTAGAGCAGACACAGAACTCAAGTGCTTAATCAAGAAGGCACCTGAATTTTACAGCACAGAAAAACACCTACAGTCATTACAAGTCAGTGGAACACACACATTTTGGTACCTTTTGTTTGCCACAGGTTACATGCCTCAGCACCAAAACACCGTCTTAACTCCCTGAAGATACAAAATGTGCACTTTGGTGCCTTCCCAGGCACAGCTGAGCTGTGGAAACTCACAGCTGTGGACAGAGCCCTAAGGAACAAGCTTAGGCAGAAATTCATTGTCTGATGGGTTCAGAACAGATTCTACTCAACCTATTTTTTAAAAGCCAAAAAAAGTCTTGCTGCCCAGTCCAGGGACTCAGCACTGGCTCTTGGGAAGGGACCAGAAATGGTCAAGTGGGATCAACAAAGCACAAACACCACCAGTTCCTGCATCATCCAACCTTCTAATGCTCTGTCCTTCCCTTCTCAGCTTCTGGTATCAGAGGCCAGTTTAGGCAGCCACAGACACACCTGCCCACTCAGATAGGAAGCCTTTGGATTCATCCCAGTGTTCCATTCCCTTACGCAAGTGTTTCCTAGGAAACTGCCTCTGCTCAGCCTGGCACAGTCTCACCACAACTCCACCAAACCTCGCCTCACTCAGGAGTTGAGGCAACACTGGCCAAGTCACTATTTGCACTGAACAAAGAATGGACCAGAACTTTATTAAAATGGATTAAACATTTGTGTTTTGGCAGTAGCATTGATGCATCTGGGCTCAGAATGTAAGCATGGAGTGGTAAATTTACACCTTGGTGCTGTTGTGTCATACTCAAAGCAACAGCACAGCAGCAAATGCAACTTGATTCCCTCAAAACTCTTCAGCTCTCAGGACTGCACTTCACTATTTCCATTTTCAGACCCGTGGAAACTGCTCCCTCCACAGGCACAGTCCACCACAAGCCAGTGTTTTCAAATGCACTATGGCAAACTGCTTGGTCCTGGGCAGCTCCAGCCTGGTAACTGGATCAGCCATGTGGAGCACTCTCCCAGCAGGTTGTTTTAGGATAGCTCCCAAACTTCCCTTTCAGAAGTGCACAGCAGGATGGGCACCAAGATTTGTCCAGAGCACACATGGAAATTCAAATCCTGCTTTTCAACGGATTCAACACTATTATTTGCACCAAGTTGTTACTTCAATGAGTTGCCCCCATATAAAACCTCTATATTACACCCCTCCTGCAAATTCTAGATTTACTAAAAATGGGGGGAAATCCTCAGGTTTTTTGTTTTTAGAAAGGAACAAATAGTTCTTCAACTGTCACCAACATTCCAGCTCTCATTTATCACTATGGCAACTGTGGCAGTTTCTCCCTGAGTAAAAAAACCACAATTTTTAGTCTCCTCTACACAAGACATCACTGAGTGAAACTGCACCATTCTCTCAGTTCCCCACAAACCACCAGCAGGACTTTTACGACTCTAGTCTGTAAACTTGAGTTCCAGAACTGCTTGCAAGAAAGCAGTAGCCTCAGCTCCTTCTGAAAATACATTAATTAAAACTTGAAACTCCAAGTCTTTACACTCCACCCTGCACATGGAAAAGTTGGACTCTTTTGTTGTTTGCACGCATCAATATTTGCAAAGTCTTCTGTGATGGGAGGTGGACAGAAGATGCAGCAACTTCCTCGGGTTACTCCAGCAGCACCAGCAGGGCAGCCTGGATACGTCTGTGCATTTTAGGTGGGGACAAAACTCAGCTCACATGTTTTGTAATCTGTATTATGCGTTATTCTTTAGGGTACACTGCAATGTCAAGCTCTTTTAACAGCAACTGTGTCCCAGAATGCAAAGTACCTTCTTTGAAGGTGCTCCGGTGGATGGCACATCGATTACAGATGAAGAGTTGGTGTAGTTTTGTAAATAGGACCCATCTCCAGGGCTTGGGGTTTCTAGTGGCAAAATTCCAAAGCTGAGAACAAAGTAAAGAGGAAGGATCAAGTCCAGTGTTACACCAGGAGAGCTGCCCTGATCCTGGGGTCAAACAGGGACCCACATCATAAAACATCCTGAGCTGGGAGGAACCCACAGGGATCACTGATCCAACCCCTGGCCCTGCCCAGACACCCCAAAATCCTACCCTGTCCCTCAGAGCATTGTGCAAACCCTTCTGGAGCTCTGGCAGCCTCAGGGCTGTGCCCACTGCCCTGGGGAGCGTGTTCAGTGCCCACCACCCTCTGGGGGAAGGACCTTTCCCTGAGATCCAACCTGACCCTCCCCTGACAAACAAAATCAACTTTATCACTGATTTTTATCACTTGATGACAACCCTCTGTATCTTACTACCCATATGTATATAAGACACTTTAACAGAAAATATTCTTATTCCTAAAATCAAAGACTACAGAACTTTGCCTGCCTGCAAAACACCCAAGACACAGACCATCCATGGCTTGGACCACAACAGTAAGATACACAGGACACAGCAGATATTTACTTGCTCTTTCCAAGACAACTATTTTTCAAGAAAAGCTGTTCAGAGTAGCCTTTCATAATAAAGTTTGTTCCAGAGCAGAAACATATTCCCTGAAAAGATTTTTCCAGTGTGAACATGGCAGTTCTGAATCAACAATTCCTCTTCAAATCACCAACTATTTGGAGATAACAGTACTGGGACCGAGGAGCAGTTGCTGAAGTTGTTTAGTTTTCACTTCTGCAGCATGTATTTATATTTGCAATATTCCATCAACACCTTTGAGTGTGCTGTGCAGCACAAAGTTCCCTGTTCAAGATCCCAAGTCACCAACAGCACAGCTGCTGTCCATGCCAAGGACTCACCTTGGAGTTAGTGGGCTCAAAGCTGCAGGTCCCCCCAGTAAACTCCGTCCAGTTTTTGGTTTATTTTGGGCCTGTTTGGATAATATGGCAGTTCCTGAGCCCAGAGGGACAGAATCAGATGAAATCACAGCCGAGTCAATGTAAGACACAGGAGAATCTGAGTTCAAGGAGGAGTACTTTGAATTGGAGGATTCTAAGTTGATCCTGTTCAGTTCCTGGAGAATGGAAGGCAACTGTTAAATACTCACAGTGTGGCTTAATTAACACTTTTCAATTAAGCTGGAAAGACTGATTTCAGCAAGCAATTTCCCAAGGATTCCAGCAACACTCACAATTGTGTCCTGGGGCGTTTCCATGAGCACACTCTCAGGCTGCCTGTGGGATATACTGTGATTAGACACCAACGTTGTGCAAGTGTTGGGCAGGCAGCTACTGAAGTTCTGTAAAGATGTTAGTTTAAATGTTTGGTCAGGGTCTGGCTTTTCACCTGTAAGAGTGGAAAGAGATTTAAAGAGTTATTCCTGAGTCTACAGGATGAATATTCAGTCTGAAAAAAGGACAGGGGACAAAATATCTCAGAAGTCTTTAAAAACATTTCATGGAATCACAGAGTGGTCTGACTTTGAAAGGACCTTTACTATAACCCAGTTACAACCCCCTGCCATGGACAGGGACACCTCCCACCAGACAAGGCTGCTCTGGGGCTCCTTTAGACTACAAACCCCTGCACAAACAATTTTATTAAAAAACAGACTTCTTTCTTCAATTTACTCTCAGATGAGAGTTTCTAAGGGTCTACTAGTTGTAGGTAGGAAAATTGCAGGTGGTATTCTTAAACGCAAAAATGTATAACTAGTGAAAATGAAAGACAACAAAACAAAAGTTCTAAATACTGGCTAAGTATTTTAAATTCACTGTTACACAGAAACCCACTCCAAAGAGTTCTACTGGCATTTCCCTTACTAGTTTTGGACAAGGAGTAAAATAAACTACACCAAAAGTGATGGCAAAATGGAAAGGATAACATAACCAGACACACAGAAAACATTTCCAGGAGTAAAAGAGTTCTGCAGACTCACCTATTTCACATAGTGATTCAAAAGGGGACCAGAGGAAAGGATTTAAACTAAGGCTCTTTTGGTAACATTCTGATCCTTTGGCAAGCCGGTCTGTCTTGCTGCAAAAAGAATGGAACAGTTCATAGGGAAACATAAGAACAGCACTTTTGTTCAAGAGGGCTTTTCAGAAGAGCAGTTGAAAAACAAAAACACGTTGAGAGGCACAGCAACATTCCTCACTTTTCAAGCCACAGAGAAATACTGAGTCCTTTTGAAGTTATTTGACATATTTAGACACAGTTGTCAAAAAAAGTTGCATAAGCACTAGAATAGCTTGAGAATTTTCATTTTAGGAAGATGCTGTTCTTTGCAACAGCTTGTGCCTTTTTTTGCAAACAGTAACCTGATTGCCAGCCTTCCAGCCATTTTAAACATTATGGATACTATTTCTGCATACAAATTAGGGGCTAAACTTAAGTGTTTGGCTACAACGACATAATTCTGAAAATAATTGGGAACAGATATATTAGAGAAGAATCCAAACACCCCACTCTTCCTATTCAATCACCCCCATTTACCAAAATCTTTCATGAATTTGGGGAAAAGCAGAACACTGAAATTTGTCAAATTATTCTGCCTGGCATAGCCAGAACTTTGATTTGAGTTATAGTTACACATGTGCAAAATATATACAGAAAAACTGAAATGGCAAAACTGAGAAATAGGCCTTGAGAGTTTTCTTTAGGGAAGAATAGAGAGTAACTCCAAAGGTTAAAAAAAAAAAAAATGAACAAGACTCTTGGAATTCATGCTTAACCACCTGGGAAAGAGATTTCTGCTTTTTGTAATCCAAATTAGGTGGATTCCACAACTATCCACCTGCATCTCTCATGCCCCAGAATGGTGTAACCCAGAGACAGGTATGTCCTGTGGTGACTAAAGATACATTTAGTTAACATTGGGCTTGGCCAAATTAAAACTCCCCAAACTTTATTGGGCAAAATTAAAAAAAAAAACAAAAACAACTTTACCAGTAGACATGTCCCAGTAAGGAGAGTGTAAAGCATGCAGAGTCACCAAACTCCATAACAATGTCATCATGGCTTTTCTGTTTATTCAACACTCCACCAGATAAGATCTGCTCTCCTTCTGCAAGCCTTTTTAAAAAACAAGAAGTTTAAAGGGGTTACAAGGCTCACAGTATTGGCAGTCCAGTGTTTTCACCCTGCTGCAAACAAAAACAGAAACCCACTGTCAGTGTTCACAGGTTTCAAACCACAAACCAGTTCCTGCAAATTAATATTAAATAACTGATGGATTCCTCTAAAACAGGGAAGTTCAGGACTCTGAAGATGAACAGTTCTACTGGGAGGGAGGAAAAACAAAAACAAACCAACATCCCACACTACTCCAAAACCAGAGACACAAAATACAGCATGACTTTTCCAAAAGTGATTAATCTCAGGATTGTGAACAAGACTGGTTTCTGAAGGTGCTTTACCTACTCACAAGCTGAAACAAGGCTTAATTTGCTTTTGTTTCCCAGAGAAATACAATCTGAAAGGCCCCACATGATCAGTTAAGATCCGGTTTTGGGATATGGCACAAATTCTGGATTTTAATGGCCTATTTTCTTGCAAGAAGGGCTCAAAAGGAGAGCAAAAGCTCAGTCTGCATCTACTGCACCTGGTACCACTCATATAGAATGGGCCACCCACTGTCAGACCTGAAAGTGACTTTGTACAACTTCTGGCCACGGGAGGCATCTTCTGGCATCTGACACCAACACCTGCACCTTCCATGGAAGATGCAGAAACCTGTATCCTGATAGTTCCAGAAGTGGCAAAGGAAACACAAGTCAAGACATCCTGGTTACTCTAAAGATGTCAAAGGACTTGTCTACTAAGAGTAGCCAAGATTAAGGAGCTTTCTCTGCACACTCTGGAGAGGCCTGTGAAGGAAGTGGCCAATCCTTAATGGAAACACACTGGAAACATTTTGGGGAAAATAGGCAAAGCATCAGAGAAACACAAACCCAAAACAAATGCTCCATTAGTCATCTCTGCAATCAATGTTTTCTCCCTGTACACAGCTTGACAACTCCTGTCTAAGCTATTCAACACCTTTTTGAGGTTTCTGCAACATGGGTTAATTCTTGTTACATCTGTATCTGAAAGCAGAACAGATTCAACCTACAATCTTATTGCTGAAGGACCAGTGAATTTCTAGTTTATGCAACACAAGGGCTTTCAAAGAGAAATCCAAGCCAAAAACCAAAATGCCTTTGTAACCCTGGAGAGAATATAAAGGATTTACTTACTTGCTGAGGTCCACACAACATTTTGCAAGCAGGTATTTGCACTGGGGGGTGGTACAGCTGTGTCCCTTTAGGAGCCTGTAAGCTTTATAGGCCTTTCCTGAGCGGTAGTAACACGTTGCCAGTAAAAACAGTGCTTCTTCTGAGTGTACTGAAAAGGAAAAAAAATATATATATTTTAAAAATCATCACTTAGTTGTTTATTATTTTAATACAAAGAATTTAGAGGCAGGGACTAAAAGGCATCTGGGACAAGATGGAAGAAAATGGGTCTATCAGAAATAAATCACTGGATGAAGTGCATTTCTTGATGTGTTGGCATTTCCCAAACTTCCTAGGCCATTTCCTTGAATAGCCAGACCAACTCCTAATACCTGCTCCTGGAAGAGAACTTTGATCCTTCTGGATACCCAGAGAAGTGATTATCCACCTGGTTGTGAAAACAACAGCAAGTCAAGCCACTCCAGAGCTACTTGAACGACCTTTTGGCCACACCAAGATCCAGCTCAAAGTACCACCACACCTGCTCCTGACACTTTGCACTTGTTTGAGCAGTGCATAAACACTGGCACAGCCATGGCTGACAGGAAGCACAAAGGCTTTCAGAAGGAAGACCTATTCCAGCCCAAGTAGCCAGTTTTAAGTTCAGTTTTAGTGGTCTTTTTGTGTTTGCAATTTTCCTTCTGTTCCTGTTCTGAAGCATTTGGTGCTTTACCTTCACATCACTTAGTGGAGCAGATTTGCTGATTTTAATGACTATTAAAGTCAGTGAGTGACTAGTCACCTCTTCCCAAACACTGAGTCTTGCTCTTCTTGCTGCCTACCCTCACTATATGATTGGGAACCATCACCATTCAGATGCTTATTTTATTTTGGGAACTAGTGACAGGGATAAGCTCTCCTGGAACCTGGATGGGGCACTGAGTGACCTGGTCTACTGGGAGGTGTTCCTGCCCAGGGCAAGGGGCTAGAAATGGATGGGCTTTGAGGTCTCTTCCTACCCAAACCAGTCTGATTCTATAAATCCTCTTCCCAAGGTGAGGAGATTTTACTCAAACAGCTCATGCAGGTTTGAGATTGAGGCCAGGCTGCTTGATTTCACTTGTGATTACAACATAAAGGACAAAACTAACCCCTGAAGTAACTTTAAACTCTTCCTATAAGCTCACAGAACCTGTACAGCCACAGTGATTTTGTATTCCCCCAATGTTACACTCAAACCACTCTCACACGATATATTTTAAATCAGAGGCTGTCCATGAGCACAAGCAATCTCAAACTCCAAACAATTAAGAAACTCACAGTACTTTATTTTTCAGGTCATACTATCCTGCAAATAGAATTCAGCATTAAAAGAAACAATTTTGCTGTTTGTTCATCTACCTACAGGGAACTCTTCAGAAAAATCAATCTGAGCACTGTACAAAAACCAATTTGGGAAATCTGCCCAAACCCTTTGCTACACTGAAAACAAACTATTATAAGTTTGTGCCATCATCTAGACAGTGACAATGGAAACTAAAGACCCAAACAGAGGACATTTTATCGGCCTTACTCTAAAACACCAGAAGATCTTTCTGAAAGTTCAAATTAAATCAATTTTTATCTACAATTTTAACAGCCTCGGAGTTCTGGGAAACGATCAAGCCACAGATATCCCCACAAGGGCAATAATTGCAGGTGGACTTAAAAGAAGTTCTTCTCAGGGTGAAATCACTACTGCCAACGTAGAGACACTGGATTCAAGTCCTGCAGCTTCTACTCTGCAGAGTAACTACTTATTTTAACCAGGAGCCAGATGTTTTGTTAGCAGCTAATTGCTTGCACCAAGTGACAGCATTCATGCTGCTTTCTCTCAGCACTGCTGGTCACTGAAAAAAGCCATTTGAAGTTCTCTTGCAGAGAATTATTCTGTAGAGATGTGTCAGTATCAAGTCAGGTGTTTTTCTCTTGGCTGCTACAAAAAGTGGATTCTCTTCACTCCTACATCTTTGCAATTACCTTCAACCCACCATTTCTGTCACCCCTAAAACACTATTCCCTTCATGCACGCCTGGATTATTCAAATAATGTTCTACACAACACTTATAAGCACCAGATCAAAGACCCCAGTTTTCACTTGTAACCTTGACATGAGGAAAAAGTCTTTTTTTAATCAAAAAAATCAGGTTTGTGCTTCCACTGTAAAGAAGTGAATTGAGAGCACAGCAGGCAAAACATTTCACTGCAAAATAGAGCATGAAATAGCTTATACAGCTTAACTCACTTTATAAGCTCAGGTTGTTTAGCATTAGAAATCACCTGATGCTTTTATTTCAGCTTAACCGCTTGGGGTTTCTTTCCTGTTAGTGATTAGGGCACAACACCTTTCAAGATAGAGAAAAAATGACCAGTACTGAAGATAAAGAAGTACAAAAGAACAGAAAGCTTACCCGAGGTCCTGGAAGAAAGGGTAGAGGAATAAAAGGGGTTAAAACACAAGAAAAGTGTTTAAAGGTCCCAGGAAAAGTACAGGTTTGTGTTACTGCTGCCTGCTCAGTATCCAAGACAGCCCTGACCTGAGAGCACCACAACGAAGTAAGAATCCACAGGAATTCAACAGGAGGTACCTGCTCCAAAAGTTCAGATTCTCACTGTCTCAATTTCTCCCACCATGGCAAGATTCTCTCTTCCAGCCAACACACCAACCAACATATTTGAACATCATTATTAGCAAAGGCAGCTTTCAATGTCAAGCCAGTTTGTAGAATTCAGGTGCTGTACCTACACTCAAGGGCCCTTGGAAGACATGTCATGTTTAAGGTTATTACAATAAGCAACACACTCCCATTTGACACCAGAAAACATATCACTGTAAACATTGTACCTAAACACACAGCTCCAAGTTTAACATTTTCAGGGAGGTTTCACTGTAAAACAACTTTGCTGCTGTTCCACGCTTTGATTTTCCAACCTAACTGCGAGGCATTCTTCTGCTTTCCCCAAGCAGAAAGTGAAACTTCATTATGAGAACAGGAAGAAAACAAAGCTTGAGCAGAGGCTCAAAAACCCTAAAAATGTTTAAAAAAGGGCATCAACTTTATATTTGTAAAGTACATACCTTCTGCATACAACCTCTCTGCAAGGAACACAGCATCGCGATACGCATAGTGGTTAAGTGCTTGCCATATAGCAGCCTGCAAGGCAAGGAGACAATCTGAATTCAGAGGGAGCTTTAAAAATGCAAAATTTATTAGCTCTTACTGTCAAAAGGCAAAGTTCAATTAGGTTTAGTGGAGTCACTAAAAAAAAAAAAAAAAAGGAGGGGAAGGATAAACATGCCAGTCAAGGTTTAGCTGTTTGAACTTAAAAAACCCACCAAACTTACACTGCAGTCATGAACTAATCCAAGACCACTGCTCACTCAGTCACAATCTCCTAAAAATCTCAGAAATAGTGGGTTTTAGCCTGGTGCAAAACTCAACAGCAGTGACTGCAAACTACTACCAAACAAAGCATTAAGGAAATGCAGAAGGCAAACCCACTCCCTACAAGTCACCCAAGTATCCCATTAAACCATCTCCTTAGATGTCCCAACAGGACCAGAAATCACATGGTCAAGATGGTCAATATGAAACTTGTGCTGGTTAAAATATGTTATATTATACAGGACTTTCTCTGAGGAGGCATCAGTGTTCCCTTAAGGGCCAAGATGAACATGATCCACTGCTTTTTGGGTGGTGTTTTATTTGGGTCGTGGCTCATCAGCCACCTTTCACTGCCACTAATTAGGCTTGTGAAGAAGCACCTGAGAATGAGTGAAATGCAAATTAAAGGGACAAAGTGAACACATACAGCCATACAGAACAAAACCTACTTCTGAATGTAGCTCATGACTCACACTTGGTCAAATCCAGCTTCCCTGCTCACAGGTAGTTTTCATGAACACCACGTCTGAGGTTGTGATAGCCAATATTTGTGCAGACTGGAAAGATGGCACCTCCCCAGTGAAACACAAACACATCCAGGTGTACAAAGTGTGCACCAGTAAAGCAGGTGTCATAATCACTTGCATTTCTGTCACCATCAGCTGAAGTACAAGAGCTGCCCAGTTAAAGGCAAAGGCTGGGGTATGAGCATTTCAAACAAACTACTTGGCCAATTTTCTTCAGATCAGATGAAAAGTTGCCTGTTATGTGTAAAAGAGGGGTGGTATGGGAAAAATAATGTCTTTTAAGATCTGTTCAGTCTTTCCTCCCCACCTAGTACAAGGGTGATGGTGTGCTCTGAGGGTTAGGGTCAGGACAGCAGTTCCTTCCCATGTCTTTGCTCCAGTTCTGAAGCTGATTCCCACCAACAGCAAAGAGCCATTCTGCAGTAGTTTTGTTATCAGTGATCCTATACAAGACCTGAACTTAAAGCCCTGTGGTCTAGGATTTCTCTAATATTCATCAGCAACCGAAGACAGGCAAAATAAGCTTCTGACACTCATCAAATACTCCAAAACTAAAAGAAATCTTCCACAGTCAAAGCAATACCACCCTGCAACACAATTCCCAGTGGGAAAGGCAAGCGCCAGTTTCATCTGAAAAAAAATAATCCAAACATCACAGTTACATGTACCATATGCTACTTCTTCCAACACAAACTTGACAAACACAGGGTGTGAAAACGGTGCAAGTTCTCTTCACAGGAAGCCCACACAGCCATCATGAACAGCACACAGAGAGTGCCCAAGTACTATACAGGATGTTGTACACAAGGTCTTCACAGAGAGACCGCCTTCTCCCATCAGCAGATTCCAAGAACACACTTAAATAGCCAACAGGTGCTTTCAAGCCTATGTGAAGGGATTTGAAAGTACTTAAAAATGAATTCTCTTAGCTCCTTATTATTTCTCTCTGGTCGTACTCCACACTTAGATAAGAGCAGCCTGAGTCTCCCTGCACTGATTATTCCCTCTTTACCTTGAACCACTTCCAGGCTGTCCATGGTTCCACACAGAGAGCACGGTACAAACACTGAGACAGAAGGTCAGGGCTAAAGCCTTTCTAGCCATACCCCAGTGAGAGCAGCCCAAAAGAGCAACCCCTTTTGTCTGGCTTCCAGAAGCAGCTCCTCCTTTACTAAGTCACAAGTGACACTCGGATGAATCCAGTCAAGTTGCGCAGGTTAAAAACCCTGTCTTTGCAGGGTTGTAACTCAGCAAGCTTACAAAACAAAGGTGTGGGGGTGGGAGTGGTGAAATCAGGGTCATTTGAGTTCTCAAACAAGAGCAAGTTGCCAGGAACAATCCTGCCAAAGGCTATGAGGGGACACAAGGGATTTGGGGCCCTGTCACAGCCACGTTATAACAGTGACACTACACACCAGCTCAAATAACAATCGCTGCTGAGCAGAGTCCCAGGGAAAGCAGGAGTGGGCTGGTATAATTATCCCTGCTATGCAGCAATTGTCATTTTGCAGCTCAAAAGGTGCCTCCTGCCCTGAACTGACCAGTGTTGAAGTCTGGAACCTCACATATACTCCCCTAAAAGAGCAGGATGAGGAAAGGAAGGCAGCAGGGAATCAGCCATACCTATACAGTGACCATTGTCCATGAGAACAGATATCTAAACTATATCTGTGTCTCAAAGTAAGACTCCTTGTGCACCTTTTAGGACAGGAACATTGATCTCTTCAGAGCACAGTAATTTACTTTGTTCTAGCAGAAGCACATGGCATTAGTGGTATTCAATAATTGCTAAACCACAGCAGAAGATATTTTCAGCCCTATTCTCGGGGCTGCATCACAGACAGGAGGGAAGCTGGAAACGTCTCCAAAGTTTTACTGAAGCGTGTTCACAGAGCAGATGAATCTCCAGGTCCTAAACATTCAGTTTAAAAATTACTGATTTGCAAATGCAAAGTGGACAGAGAATTCCAAAACAACCACATCAGCTGCAGCCCTGCAGTAAAGCATCCTCAGAGAGAAAAGCAAGAAAGTAAAATCACAGGCAGGTCCATCTTCTATCCAGAAAATCCTGAGTATTGTCCAAGTGTCGCTTCACTTCTAAGCCAAAGAGCTCCTAAGAGACATTCTCTTCTGACAGTTATATAGCCTTGGAAATTATTTTCTAAACTTTTTAGCCTGTATTGCCAAGCTAAGCAGATTCTACCATGATTTAAGATGTCTTCGGGGGGGAGCAGAGAGGAGGAGAGCTCTGGGTGAGCTGTGCTGCATTTCCCAGTTACCAAACTCTGCCCACTGAACAGACACTGCACGTCTGCAGCCAAGTTCAAGCACCATTCAAGTGAGTCACAGCAGATGATCACCTTGAACAGCTGAATTCCAAGCAAAGTGCTCATTTTGTTTCCAAGATGTTTTGCAGAAGAATTTGGAAGGCATCCAGCACATTGGATACAAAGTTTTATGCTGGAGTTGAAGGGTTTTAAATCGACATCAGGGAGTACAAGAGAGCTGTAAACTCTGGCACTTTGTTCATCTTAAAGAATTAAAAAAGTTACTAAAAACCTAACCAGGATGTCTTTTGGAATATTAATTTTCTGTAATTACAGCACAACATTTGTAAGGTTGCAGAGATTCTGTTATTTCTCTGTCATGCTGTGGTAGACAAATAATATCACAACTGTAAGGATATAAGGATAGCATTTTTTCCTGGAATGCTGAGCCCTGTAGACATCTGAAAGGCTTGGAGAGAGCTGACAGACAGGAAAAAATCTTTGCAATGACAAAAATGAGAACTAGTGTTTAAAAATAAGAAAAACAGAGCTAAGTACACAAACTTCAGCTAAATTGGGAATACAGAAATGCAATGGGCTTCACCTAGTTACCAAAAATTCTACACTTACTGGTACTGCTGGAAGCAGGAACAGCAGCAAGGCTGGCACCAGAAGAACCACTTCTAAAGGAATCATTTGGCATTTGAAAGCAAAACCTAAATAGATATATTCAATCTAAATAGATTGTAGCAAAGCCTCACCAAAACATCCAAGCTGTTAAGAGCTTAAGAATGGAGAACAGCATCAGAAAGGTCTTTTTCTTACTGAAACATGAAAACCAGACCTCACTTTTCTATCAGAGAGCTCTCAGAAGAGCACGTATTTTCCACTTGGTCAGACTAATTAGCACAGCACTGGAAACATTCAATATTGTTTCCTGTCATTTACTCTGTGGCACATTCCTGCCTCCTTTCCTCTTGTAATTCCGTATTTTCCTAGAATACCCAACTGGTACAAAACACTCAGCCCAGCTCCAAGGGTAACACTAAGGGTGTGGAATGGCCACTGCAGAAGAAGGATCAGGCAGCCAAAAGCTTTTCAAGCAATCCACTGGCCCTTGCCCTCAGAGGGGATGGGCACAGTGGTGCCTTGGTCAGCCAGAGTGCCCTCTCTGTCACCAGCTTGCACAGACAGGGTGGTTTCCCACAGGTGAAGATTTTCTTCCCCTTCCACCTTTTCATTAAAGAAGAGCCAAGGGCAGGAATTGTCACTGTGTTCATTACTACACATAATTGTGTTCTGCCAAGACTCTTATGCCAGGAACCTCTTGCTGTAACTAGGAAAAAAAACCAAAACAAAAACATCCTGTTAAAAGGCTAAAAATAATTTAAAAAATAAAAAAAGGAGAACACAATCAAGATGACTGATTAAGGAAGATTATGATTAGTTAGAGAATAAGCATACAGGGGCTGTGGGAAGAAAATGCAGCTCTTAATTCTGTGAATCACGTCTCTTGGATGAAAAGAGCAGGAAGCCCTTCAGGGGAACTGCAGTGGCACCGAAAGGTGGTTCAGAACAGAAATCTAAATTTCTTTCCTCTCCCATAAAGGCGAAGGCACCGGCTATTCGGGAGGCACGTCCTTCACACGCCGCGGGCATTGCCAAACGGGACGGCCGCCCCCGCGGCGAGGGGAGCGGGGGAGCAACAGGTCCCCTCAGGGATGTGCGGGCCGGGCCCTCGGGGGGCACCGGGCCGAGGGCGGCCGGTCCCGGGGCAGCCAGGCGGGGAAGGCAACCCTGGCGTGCCCCGGAAGGTGGGCGGAGGAGCCGGAGGTCCTGCGGGACCTGGGGAGGCAGCCCGGGAGCGGCCCCGGCCCCAAAGCGGGCGGGGCGGCCTAACCCGGGCCGGGCCTTGGGGCCTGAGCCGCCCGGGGGTCGGTACCTGGACGGGTTCCTGCAGCACCGTCATCCTGCTCCTGCCGGCCTCCGCCTCCTGGTCGCCGAGCCCGAGCGGGGCGGTCGCAGCCCCGGCCCCGGTCCAGCTCAGAGCGAGTCCCGGCGGGGCCCAGCCCGGCCGCGGCTCATTTGAACCCGCACCGACCGTTACCGGAGCGAGCGAGGCCGGCGGGCGCCGAGTGTGCCCGAACCGGCGGCGGAAACAGCCGAACCTCTCGCCGGAAATACCCGAAGGTGCAGGCGGAAAGAGCCGAGCGCCGGCGGTAAAACGGCGAGCGGAGCCGCGCTTGGCGGGCGGGAGGAAGCACCGTCGCGACGGAAATGGCCGAGCCGAGGACGAAGGTGTCCGAACCGGGGCGGAGATAACCGAGCGGCAACGGAGCTGCCCGAGTGAGAACGGAAATGGCCGACTGTGAGAGGGAGCCCTCGGCGCGGTCAAGGGCTTGCCCTTCCGAGTCCCTTTGTGCCCAAGGGATGTGGGAACTTGGGCGCTGTGCCACCAAACGGGCTCTGGGGCTCCCCCGGTGTGCCGGAGCTCCTCGCGGTGCCGGTGCGAGGGCTCTCTCCCGCCGTCGCCGGTGTGTGCTGAGCCAGCCCCGGCCCCTGTGCCCGCTCCCAGCGGTGGGGTCAGCACTGGCCAGGTCCTGGTCTGGAGGGTCCTGAGGGGTCCTGTGCTCCTGGTGCTACCCAGGTAGGTTCAGCCACGAGATCACAGGATCAGTTGTGTTGGAAAAGCACTCCCAGTCCATCGAGTCCACCCTGTGCTTGTTCCCATCTTGTCACCAGCTCAGAACACTGAGTGCCATATCCAGTCGTTCCTTGGACACCTCCAGGCGTGAGGACTCCACCACCTTCCTAGGCAGCCCTTTCCAATGCCTAACCACCCTTTCCATGGAGAAAATGCTTCTGATGGCCAACCTGTCCCTCCCCTGGCACAACTTGAGGGTGTTTCCTCTCATCCTGTCCCTTACTCCTTGAGAGCAGAGTCCAGTCCCTCCTTGGATCCGTCAGGGAGTTGCAGAGAGCAAGAAAGTCCCCACTGAGCCTCCTCCAGGCTGAGGCCCCCCCCACTCCTTCAGCTGCTCCTGCTGCTCCAGTCCCTTCCCCAGCTCCGCTCCCTTCCCTGGACACCCTCCAGCCCCTCATATCCATGAGTAAAACAGACACACTGGAGTATGGGGACAAGGTGGGTAATTTGCCAATCACACTTTGGTTTGAAGGTGCCCCATCTCCTGGCACACAGAACATTCCCGAAAGAATGGGATAAGGAGGCACAATTAAACCTCAAGTCATAAAAAGTACCAACCTAATATTAGCCACCTGTAAGTAGCAGAGGCCTTCCTCCTCCAAATCCTGCTGTGGGCTTCCTGAAGTACAATCAGCCATAACACCACCCTTACACACACCTACACACAGACTCTGTGCTCCATCCTGCTCTCCCCAGTACTCTGCACTTGCACTCAGCTGCCTGAAGGTCAGATCTGGACATACTGCTGAGCACACGTGCGCAGGGGCTGCCTCTGTGTGTGAGAACAAAAGCTCTGTGTGGGGCCGGGGGGCTCAGTCTGCCTCTTTCCTTGTCTCTGAAAGCTTTAGCTGTGTTTGTTGTGAGCAGTAAATCTGCAGGTGTTTGCTTCTGGGGTGTGAACAGGCAAAGCTTTTTTCAGTCCCTCACCTGAGAAGTACTGGGGCAGGGAGCAGTGCTTTTCCCTGAGATAGGCACGTGGCTAAGTGGCAGGTTCACTGAGTCATTTTGCCAGACACGAGGAGGTGAAAACGTGACAGTGAAGTGTCATCTCCCCTGAAGGCCTTTGGTGATGATGATGGTGATGTGTGCAAGTCATCTGGAGCTTCAAGGAGCCTTTCAAGGAGCACAGTCCATGTTGTTGTTCCTCCTCCTCCTGGTCTTGTGCACTGCTGATAACTCCTGGGGATGAAAGGTGGCTCCATTTATCCCATTCCACAGGGCACAGATCTCCTGACATCCAGACCTTCTTTGGTACGAGAGTCTGTCTTATCACAGCCTGAGGAGACACAGGCTCTCCTGAGTGTGGGGGTTCCTTCTGCCTCTGCTCAGAGTCCCCTGGGCTTCATGTAAAGCATCCAGACTGTAAAAGGTCAGTGTTTACTCTTGTCTTTGGAGATCTGGATTTACAGAGACTCCTCCAGTCCTACACTACAGGTCTGCCTGTGGGATCACTCATTGGCATCCACAGATGCTTTTATAAATGTCTGTGGTACTAAAACCTCTTGCTCTGTAGAATCTCGGCTTTTCCAGAGGAGAGGAGCAGCTTTTCCAGGGGAGTAGGCATGGGGGTGCATATAGAGGTACAGACATATATGCTGCATCTGTGCATCATTCCAGCCTGCTTTGCTACAAACTTTATCCTAAAGAGACAGAACAGGTGCCCAAAGTGAAGCAAGGCTGGCTCTTATCCCGAGGGTGCCTCAAGGGCTGGATTTTTCACATGGAAAGACTACATTTTCTTGTAATTCTGTCACTTTCCAGTGCACTCTTTCTGTCTGTCTCTTTTCATATCTTATTTCAGTTTTATTTTAGTGTCACTCCTGTCAGTGTGGGCGCTGGAGGTTTAAATACAAAGCTTGTGCTCTGCATAGAGGAGTGAGAGTGCAGCCTCCTGACTTGCTAGGGCAGGAATTTCACGGCTATAGGAGGGATATCATGGCACCAGCAAGGATATCTTGGCTCCAGAACCCCAGTCCCTGCTGTGGATTTTCTCTGCGAGTCCAGGCAGATCCCTGCCTCTCCCTTCTCTGTTCCTCTCCACCATAGCACATTCCTCAGCAGGAGCTGATGCCACAGCAGTGACAAGGACAAAGGTGACCCCAGAGCGAGTGTGCAGGAAGCAGAGTCCCTTCTCACCCTCCCCATCCCTGCTCTAGTTCTGGATTAGGTTAAAAGACAGATAGCACATTAAAGCCAAGAGGTGCCCAGATTCTGCCTAGTGGGAGCTGTAGAAGGAGCTCAAATCTAATCTTGCATCTATAAACAGCTTATGTTGCTTTTTATGAGCAATGGAATCAAACAGTGGGAATTGAAAGCAGCTGTTACTCAGTCACTGCACAGGAACAGCTGAAGGCAAGCACGTTGGAGTAAAACACTTTCAATTTCTAGTCAAAGTCTGAGTGAGGACGTTGGGAAAAGGAACAAATCAAAGGAAAGTGCTTTTTGCTCCCAGGTGTTCTGCTGATGGGAGGGCTGAGTTATCTGTCATGAATTATTCACGGCTTGTGGTGCTGCTCTGATGATTGTTTTGCAGGTAGGAAGAGGGAGAGAGTCACCAGCTTGTACCATACAGCTGCTGGCTGGAACACCAACTACCTGGAGAGGAACCATCCTGGCAGCCCACCCTGGCTGGGCTCCTGCACTCCAGAGACCAGTCACCCCTTGCAGTGGGGCCTGGGCCCAGAAATACCTCTCCTTTCCCCATTTTCCTTCCCCCTTGTTGATTCATTAGGATTCAACTTCCAGGAAACCTTGCAAACTAGACTTTTGGATCTGTCAATTATAGAGAAAAAAGAACACTTTTGATGTTTTATCTGATGTTTTGGGGTTTTTAAGGGCCTTTTCTGACTGGCACAGGCAGTGTGTTGATGAAGGAGAGGTGCAGTGGGTCTCTCCCGGGACCAGGCCAATGACAGGGCCAAGCAGGTCCCTCTTTGCTCCGTGGTGCTCTTCAGCCTGGCCCTAGAGGGAATGCTGCAGGGGCAGCCGGGGCTACAGGTTTGAAAAAGGACTGCTTTGAGGGCAGAGGGGAGGTGAAGAACCTGCCCAAACCAGGGTGTCTGTTTGATGCAACATGTCCCTCATGTTCTTGCTTCAGGTTTGCATCAGCAAGAGGTAGCCAGACTTCAGGCCAGCTTCTGGCCCATGCCAGAGGTGGGGTGATGATCCTCACCCCCAAGTCTGAACTCTTTCCTTACATTCCATGCCTCTTCCCTCTTTCCATGGGAATATCCTGTTACTCCTGAGAGCTGATGGGGACTGAGGGGACTCCACCCACTGCATCAATGAGTAATTCCAAGCCAAAGCAGACAAACCATGTAAGGGACAAAGGTATTAATTTAATGAGCCAAATGTTACAGAAAAAACCTGAAAAGAATAACTTAAAGTTTAAAACCAAGTTGCAGATGTCTCACTGTATACCAGGAATAGGCACACACACGTGGAGACCAATGAGTGGCAGCTCCCACAAAACACCACATGGGAAGGATATGGATGGAGGAATCTTGATCTTCATGCTGCTCAGTCCAAACATTTCCAAGAGCCTGGGAGACAAGTAGGAGAGACCTCAATGCAGTGAGTCTGTGTGAGTGTGCTCCTTCCCAAATAAACCCAAAATGTCAATAGCTGTAATTCCATATAATTAAAAAAGAGTTTTATATGGATATAGTTTAGTGAAGAATTAAGTCTCCTACTGGTATTTGCCACCCAACCATCTCTGCCCCTGGCTGTTCCATGCAGGATTTCCAGTTTGGAGGAACAGCAGGAGGCTCCATGAACTCACCTGAAGTTTCTCCTTTCAGCCAGACATGATGTGCTTGACAAAAGCTGAGGACAAATGAGAGTGTGAGAGGTCAGAGGGTGCTGTGAGCTCGGGGGGGCTGGAGGGGCAGCAGGGAATACTCCCAGTCCAAACACCCCAAGGATGCCAGGACTGATATTCCTCCTTTTGTTTCCACTTTTTTCATGGCAACCCCAGCCTGGTTAGAGTGATACCAAACCTTGGAGTTGAGCTGGTATAATTTTCCCCAGTTTTCTGATGCCAAGGGAAATGGGTCCCCTCTTTTCCTCAACACTGTCCAATTTCAATGGTTCCCAAATTTAACCCCCGCCCCTATTCCAGACTTTCACCCTCTTGAAGCCATGAGCGATCCAGGTCTCCAAATGTTCCCAATTTGCCTCTGCTATGAAAGATGCTGGCTTTGTTTATTTTTGATAGCTCACAACAGAACAGTGCCAAAACTGGGGATAAAACAGTCCCAAAACCCTTGGAAACGTGCTGTCTTCAGCTGCTTTTCCTGGAAATCACTGGCACAACTGCATTGTTCCTACCCCAGCTGACTTGTGTTAGTGCTCTTTTCAGAAAGATTTTGGAGGGTGGTCCACACCTCCCTCCCAGTGATCAGCAATGTCATAGAATCATGGAATCATAAAGGTTGGGAAAGACTTTTAAGATCATCAAGTCCAACTGAGATTAGCACCCTAAGACACAACTGTGTCTGAGATGGGGATCTCTCACTCTTACCTTCATAGTTGATACAACCATTGGCATCTTCCTGACCCGCCATGAGCTGCTCCACTTCGCTTTCTGTCATCTTCTCCCCTGGAAGAAGAGGATGGAGATGTGAGGAGAAGGATTCTCTGTCTGCCAGGACCTTCCCATCCTTATTCCGGAGAGCCAAAGACACCAGAGGAAAGAACAGGGGATTAAAGAAGAGCTGTGTGCCCACAGGCTGAGAGGACTCTCCACCTCACCTGGCCCACACCTGAAGCTGTGGCATAAGATGGAAAAGGCCATGCAGTGAGGAGCCGTTGACTCCCACAAGAGCCTACAAGCAGCAGAGTGAGAAGGGTCTCTGCGACACAACACCAGCCAACTACCCACGCCACTTGCCTAGGAAGAGCTGAGGGTGGCCCTGCCCTGCTGCCCTCCCGGTGCCAGCCCGTACCCAGTGTGACCAGCACGTGGCGCAGCTCAGCCCCCATGACCATCCCGTTGCCCTCCTTGTCAAAGACACGCAGCCCTTCCACGAAGTCCTCAAAGGTGCCCTGCTCCTTGTTGCGGGTGAAGTGCTGCAGGATGGGGAGGAAGGTCTCAAAGTCCAGCATCTTTGTGTTCATTTCTGCAAGGGGGAAGGGGATGGCATTTATATCACAGAATGTTCTGAGCTGGAAGGGGCTCACGAGGATCGAGTCCAACTCTTAAGTGAATAGCCCATAATGGGATCAAACCAACAACCTTGGCATTATAAGCACCATGCTCTGAGACTGAACTCAGCCTCTTGAGGGCCTCCTGCTCAACCCCCCCTGGGCTTACTGGAGATGGGGGGCTATACTATTATACTTGAGATTGGAAGATCCATATTAGGAATATGGCATTAACATCAGGGGACTGCACAGACACCACTGATATCAGCCCAAAATTAAAGCTGCAGGTGGGTTCTCTGTCACCAGGGCAATGTGGCCACGCTGGGACTGCTCCAGTTACACCAGTTTGTACCAGTTCAGGATAAGGTCTGCTAAGAATCACTTGCCACCATCCCTGGGTGCGCGCCACCTGTTTCTTACATCAGCTGTGGTATGGGGGAGTGAAGGAATTACACAGGAATGAAGCCCGTCTGCCTAATTTCCTTCCCAACTCCTTCATCTTGCAGGGTTGTTGTTACAGGGAACGTAATTCTCTACTTGCTGCCAGGGAGCACAGGGATTGCTTGCCCCCTTCCTGTCCCCAGTTTGCTGTCACCTTCTGGTTTGGGCTTGCCCAGCACCTTCAGGACCTCTGCGTTGGTGGGGTTGTGGCCGAGTGCTCGGAGCACGTCCCCACACTGCCCATAGCTGATCTGCATCGTCCCCGCAGGCGTCCGGTCAAACAGCCCAAAGGCTTCTCTGAACTCTGTGGGAAGAAGAACCCAGATGCCCCTGTCTGTGCCTGCCCCATTTCCCACCCCACTGAAGCGAGTCCTGCCTGGTGGTCAGGGAAGCCATGGACACATGTGGGGTGGGCATCTTCTAAATGTGTCACAGCCCTGTGTGAGATTGAGCAACATGGGCTGGAGGTTGCCAGACTCCTTGGATGAGTCCTGCAGCTGCTGGAGCAGGTTTTGTCACTCATGCAGAGCTGGCTGGGTGACCTGCTGGGTTGCTGGGTCCCGGTAGGCTCTGCTGCAAGGACATCCCTGTTCATCCCCTTTCCCACTCCTGGGCCAGGGCTCTGTCTGCATGGGGACAAGCAGGCTGGTCCCAGAGGCTGCCACTCCCACCAGAACCCCTGACTTTGACCCAGGCTGCATCTCACACCATGAATGAGAAAGATCTTTCCCTGCCAGACGCTTTCCTACTGGCCTTTCTCCTGCGAGGGGATTTGATGTGTTCGGCTTTGGCTCTCATGTCTGTGGTGAAAAACTACCTGGAAAAAGGATTCCCCATTTCTAAAGCCATCTCTGGGAGAAGCTGGACTTGGCACTTACCTTCAATCTGCTCTGCTGTGAATTCAATCTGTGAAGAGAAGGGAACAGAGCTTGGCATGAGGGGTGTGTTACTGCCACGGGAAGAAGGGGGCTCTCCCCTCTGGACCTCTTCCTCCCCAAGCCCAGGGCAGGGACCATATCCATGCATGTCCCAGAGCAGAGCCCAGATCCCTGTGGAAAGCACAGCCAGCAGCAGGGCGGGGGCAGACAGAGGGATGCTCAGACCGCAGTCAGGGCTATTTTCAGTGGAAAGAATGTTATTTTAATGTATGATTCCTAGTTCAAGTGATTAAACAGCCTCTGTCCATGCTGAGCCTGCTCTTAATAACTCCCCTGCCACAGCTCTGGCTTAAAAACGTGACTGCTGGGGAATCACAGAAAAAGCGAGCACCCATTGTGGAGACTTGGATAAAAGAGGCTCTTTCGTGGAGGAGGCAATGAAATGCTTTAGGGTGGAGACAGTGGGTGGCAGGAAAGGTTTTTATTGCTGCTGGGGCCCTGACACGGGGTCGCAGCAGGAGCTGGGGGAGTTTGACTCCACAGCGGTTCCCTCCAGTGAGAGCTGTGCAAGACTGGGTGGGGAAGACTCAAACACCCCCCCAGTAAGGAGAGCATCGCTCCCACTCTGCTGCATCTGCACAACCCAGCAATTTCCCCCTCCCAAGCCTGGCTTCCAGCCTGACTGACGCCTTTTGTGTGGCGCTTCGCATCACCCATGCCCGGCAGATGATGGGCACGAAGGGAGACAGTGACATCTTCATTCCTCACTCACCTTCACGCTCTTGGGATCGAAGGCAGGCTCCCGGCAGGGCTCCGAACCCGCGGCTGCTTTGCCCATTTCCTTCTTCGGATCGGGTTTCTTGAGCGGCATCACTGCGATTTGCGGAGGTGCGGGGTGGGTTGGGAAGAGAATGGAGGGATGAAAGGCGAAGGCTGCTCCTTCCCTTATATACAGAGCCCAGTCCTCACCCCGGAGGGGCAGGCCAGCTGCTGGAGCAACTGCTACTTACTATAAAAGGAAGAAAACTCAAATGAGAGGGGCCCCAATTTGACAATTGCCCATTGTCATCACCTCCTGACTCGCCAAAGCCACCAGCTGCTCCCCCCCCCCCCCCCCCCCACCTCACAGCTTCCAAAGGGGAGGCATCTCCTCCAGCACCTGCACCGGGTGGGCTGTGTGGGGGCTGCTTGCTAATGATCACTGAAAACCTAAACGCAGACGGCCACAGGGGCCTGGCAAGAAAATAGCAATGTGATGGCTGATGAACCTGCCTGATACCCATGTGGGAAGCGTCTGCTCCCAGGCATGCCTGTGAGGGCCAGAGCTGCAGAGCCCTCTTAAACCTGGGATTTATGAGCTGCTCCTTCAAAGGAGCCCAAAGCTCTCTGAATGATCCCTCCCAGCCTTGTGCTCAGGGTCTGGTTTGACCCATTGTCTTCCCAGGGCTGGAAAGGCCATGCTGTAGGTGCTCAGCTCCCCTGGGATGGCTAATGAGGTAATGCAAATGATGGCCAAAGCCAGATTTGAATTCACCAGCTCAGGGTCTCTCCCAGCTCTGCACAACCAATCCCAAGCAGCCCCAAAACCTGCAGGGCAGATGGATCTCCTTTCAGCTCCTCTCAGTCACTGGGCAGACTCCAATGGGAGATATTCCTGCTACCACCCTCCTCTCCCAACTTTTTGAACACCCATGGAATAAGCAGAACTTATGGAGGTTAAGCATCCCAGGAAACAGGGCTCGAGGGTGAGACATCCTAAACCATCACCTTAAATGTAGCCAGGTTGTACCAGGGCACAGGAGGAGGAAAGTGCTCTCAAGACACGCGATGGGATTGCTGGGGTGTCTGTGCAGGGCCAGGAGTTGGACTGGGTGATCCTTGGAGGTCCCTTCCAGCTCAGGACATACCATGACTCTATGAAAACCCACTCCTAGTTTGCACTGGGGTCTAAGAGATGGTGTTCTGGTAACACAAATAACTGGATAATGGATTTACAACAGATGAGAGCGTCTTCTGTGGTGTGGAGATGCTGCACAGCCTCATCTCTCCATCTGCTTAACCTGGGTTCAGGGATTGTTGGAAGCCTCTGGATGGAACAGAATTCTGTGGGATGATGTCAGTCCTGGTGCCAGAGCTAAAATGTCTTGATGCTGGCTGGAGCCTGAGCCATTATATTTTTACATAAACATGTATATACACACTCTATTATGTGTGTATTTAAGTGTTGTTTATACAGATGTAGAAAATGCTGGTTTATTTGTATTTTCAGTGGCTCGGGCTTGGCATGACCAGGCAGGGTCTAATCCTGCTGTTTCAGAGCTGATAAGAATGGGGGTGTCACCAGCTCAGCCCTGTGCTCTGATCCCCCCCAAAGGCTGAGCCAGTGCCAGGGATTAGCGGGGTCGTTCCAGACAAGGGAGCAGCCACAAACTGCTGGGAATTTGCTGTGTGCCTTCATCTCTGCTGTGGATTGGGGAGCTGAGTGGGCTGGATGATGAGGCTGGCTGGGTGTCATTTGCAATCATTGTTTTCCAGAGCTCTCTAGAATATAACAAGTGATTTAGCAAAAATTCGCAACACATTTTGATAAGTGTGAACTCGGAGACGGGGTCAGGTTTCACCTGGGAAATCAAGGGAATCAAATTGCCCCTGAGCTGCCTCCCCCTCAGCATCCATCTGACTCCAAAATAACCCCATCCTTACTCCCCAGCAGCTTTTGGGTCAGAAATGAGATCCAGCAGAGCCTTCAGAAAACATTAACCCTGCAGTTTTGTTGTTTATTCCTCCCTTGCTCTCTGTGCAGCATCCTGAGAATCCACCGCAGTGATGCCCCAGGCTGTGTCACGCCCATGACACAGTCCTGCGGTGACCAAGTTGGGCCGGGGAGACCCTTAATCCTTGATTTTCAGCTGATAGCCACAGCAGGGCTTGTTTTCATGTCTGCAGTCCCTCCCGTGCCCTGGCATTTGGATGATGCTGATGCTCCTTCCCTTGCCACAGGAGCCCAGCAGAACCCTGATCTTCCTCCATGGGGCTCATGGTTGGGACCAGGAAAAGCTTAGGGGAGGCTCTGGGGGCTCTGCTGCTCTGTGCAGGATTGTGGAGCTTACTGAGGCACCGAGAGCTGTCCCTGGATGTGGATTACACAGGCCATGGGAGAGGCCTGGCCTGGGAGCTGCTCTTCCTGGGATTTGGCACTGGGCTGTTGAATTCCATCCTCATCCCACTGATGAGGACCTGCTCAGGAAACAAGGACTGCCCTTTTTTGTGCTCCATTTCCCCAGGGGGACACTTGGGCTGCTGGGGAACATAAGGTGTTGGAGCTGGCAGGCTGGTGGGAGCAGTTGGGAATCAGCGTGATCCCAAAAGGCAGGGGACAGTCCTGGGCTTCCCTGGGGGGATGCAGGTGCCAAAGGATGGCTCTGATGGGGATAGTGACAGCTGCAGTGGGGCCAGCTCTGACGGGATACCCAAGGACTGCCCAGCCATGTGGGAACCGACGCATGTGGCAGCTCCCTCCTTGTCCTGCCTGGCAGTTGCAGCCTCCAGCACCTCTGCAGAAGCCCAAATGCAGACATGGAGTGAGGTCATAGCAGCGGCTTGGGGAGCAGGACTGACCCCACAACATCACCCCAAAACACACCCCAACCCCAGAGAAGGAAAAGGGTTAAACTGGTGTTTGCCTGAAAGACATCCCACCTCAGGAGCATCAGCAGAGGTGGTGAGCAGAGCTCACGTGCTTGCACCCTCTGGCTCCTTCCAGCATCCCCACCTTCCCCTGGCTCCTTGGGACCAGTCTGGGGCTGGAGGGAACCCAGGAGCACAGGGGCAGTGGGGGGATGCTGTGACAGCTGAAGAATGAGCCACCGGGCAGTGAGAGAAGTTTCTGAAAAGAGAAAAGGAATCTGCCTTGAATGAAGAGGATTTTAGCACCTAGGGCTAAGCCAATAAAACTCTGTCATCCCCATCTGAAAGGGAATTGTTTGCACACACTCCAGGAGCTGCTTAAAGCTGGTGAGACACGGAGAGGGAATAGGATCAAGCATTGGTGGGGGGGAGGGAACCCCCCTGCCTGGAGAGCCTGCAAGCAGATCCTGACAGCACTGCCAGGGCAGTGCCCACCGGGACTGGGGACTCACCCTGGGGCTTTCCCAGCCCTGAGCTCCCAGGGACAGGCTGTGCCCCTGCTGCCATCTCACCTCGGCAGGGCCGGCAACCAGGAAGGTGCTCCCAGGAGATGCTCTGTCCTGCTGAACACACCAGCCTTCTCCATCACCCGCGGCCCTAGGCTCACAGCGATTTGGGTCCCTGAGGTCCCCACCGGGTGACACCGTGGCACCATGGAGGCACCCATCCTCGTGGGAGGCATCCCGGTGGCTCTCTTCTGCTGCTGCCTCCTGGGCGCTGCGTGGGCTCTGGTAAGTCTGCATGGCCCCGTGGGCTCCTTGGGTCCCTCTCCTGGCTTAAACCCAGCTGGTTGTGCCACCCTCCCCGGTCGGGGCCGTGTGTGCTCCAGGCTGCACATCCCATTCCGCAAGGCTGCCGGGAGGGCAGAGCATCCACTGCTGCTAAAAGCTTTCCAGCAGCCATGGAGGGACTGTGGTGTGGTGATTTTCCACTTCTTGGATACATCCAGGGCAGGGTTCGGAGCCTCAGAGGTGTCGGAGGAGCAGAGTGGGTGGTTTATGGTCAGCGCAGGAGAGGCTGGGGGAACACAGCCAGGGCAGAGCTGGGCATACCCAGTGTACTCCCACAGCCAGGCCCTCACCCTGCTGATGCACCCCCAGGATCCCACTCCTGCCCTACAGTTCTCACAAGGCTCCCATCTGCCCACTCAGGTGCTGGGTTTGGGAAGGAAGTGGATGGCAGTGTAGGGTCTCCTCTCTGTGTCCTCTCTGGCCGTGCTCACTGCGGGCAGTCCACAGGGAGTGAACCCCCTGCATTCCAGCTCTTTTTCACTTTCAAATCTATTTCCCCATCCCAGCTCCAAATTCCTTGGAGCACCTCAGTACAAAACATCCCAAATGACATTTGCACACGCGGTGTGACCAGGAGGCTGAAGGTGTCACAGGCTACACTGTCTGCCCCCCAGCTCCAGGGGCAGCTGTTTGCAGAGCACCTTATCCAGGGGCTGCCAGACCCAGCCTGGAGAGCTCAGCATGGGAAACAGGGACACCCAGCACCACTGGTGGGGCACAGGGAGGACACGAGCCTGACATGCCAATGATTTCTGCACAGAAACATGGACATGGACCACAGAAAGGGTGGGAGGGGGCTTGGGGTCACCGTCAGCCTTGGAAGAGGGAAAAATGAGAGCAGGAAGAGCTTTTTCTTCCCTGTGTTTTTGAACCTACCTAAAGCCACACAAACCTGGCTGTCCTGGACAGGGTTGGGAGAGCACAGCCATGCCATGGCCTGAGCCAACGGGTCACTGAAGTTTTGCTTGGGCAGGTTGACCCTGATGATGTTCTCACAAAAGAAGAGCAGATCTATCTCCTGGTGGAAGCTAAGGAGAAGTGTCAGAGGGACATAAAGGCCCAGCTGGAGAAGATTAGAGGTACTGTCCCTCCTCTGCGCATGCTCAACCACCCTCAGTGGAGCTGGTTACAGCGTGGGAAATGCTGTCCCCTACAGTGGGAGTGGGATGGGCCAGGGACATGTGGCTCCTGAGGGTCTGTGAAGCTCCTCAGGGCTCCCTGGCTGCTCTGGAAGCAATCAGGTGCTAATCAAGTCATCCCCCTGAGGAGCCAGCGCTGGCTGCAGCATTTTCCATACAGCCCCAGGTACAGAGAGAGCTGTGGAGGGGCCTTGGCCCCCTTGAAGAGGTGGGATGTGTCCCCCTCCCTGGACCCCCACTCTCCCCCAAGCTGTGCAGCCCAGGGGTGATGTGTGGTAGCATTTTCCTCCCCCTGGTCCAGCACACACCTGGAGAAGCCAGAGGGAGATGTGAGATGTGTCTTTGCTCTTTGGTCAGACACCAGCTGCCCTCCGGAGTGGGATGGGATCATCTGCTGGCCAAGGGGCTCCCCAAGCCAGGAAGTGTCGGTGCCCTGCCCCAAATACATCTATGACTTCAACCATAAAGGTCAGTGCTGGTACCTGGGCAGAGAGAGAGCTCTACCTCCATGACAATCCATGGAGCAGGGAGGTGTTGGGGATTCATGTTGGTCCTCCTGCTCTCACAGTGCCCTTGGCTGTTCCCAGGTCACGCCTACAGGTACTGCAGTGTCTACGGGACCTGGGCCATGGCGCTCAGCATCAACAAGACCTGGGCCAACTACACTGAGTGTGCTTTGCTCTTCTCCTCTGAGAGCCGGAGCCGCGAGAAGGTGACCTTGCTGGTCAGAGGTGCTAGGAAAGGGGTTGGGATGGGCACCAAGCATGCACCAAAGGCCAAGGGAGCTGCTGCAGAGAGCTCTTCCTGCTCCACTCCCCAGACCAGCCCTGCTCCCCCTGTGCTCTCAGCCTGGGGGTGAGGGGAGTCCTGGCTGTGGAGCGGCTGTGGAGCTCAGCCCTTCTTTTCCAGGAGGTGTTTGAGCGCCTGCATCTGATGTACACCGTTGGCTACTCTGTCTCCCTGGCGTCCCTCATCGTGGCCGTCTGCATCCTCTCCTACTTCAAGTAAGGAGAGGTCAAAGCCCACGTGTGTCAGGAGAACCCTCCTCCTCCCCTTGCCCACACACAGAGCCCCTGAGAAGGGGTAGCAGCCCTAAGGGAATGGGAGCTGACCCCAGACCCAGCACAGACATCACATAATTCCCCAAAACACCCCCGGTGTGACCGGACCCACCTGCTCCACCCTGCCCCAGCTAGGGGTGGACACCCCACTTGCCCCCAGCTCTGGCTGCTGTGCCCACAGCAGGGCTGGCACCCTGCTGCTCATCCCTGGGCCCCACTCTCTGCCTGAGCCCAGACATGATGAATTTGTTGTTGGTGTCACGTCCCTTCTCCACAGGCGCCTGCACTGCACACGGAACTACATCCACGTCCACCTCTTCAGCTCCTTCATCTGCCGGGCCATCAGCATCTTTGTGAAGGACGTGGTTCTCTACTCGGGGCCCCCGGGTAGCCAAGCTGACAGGGTGCGGGATGACAACTTCAAGGCTGGGATGGGTCCAGGGACAACGGGGCCACCTGGCAAGTGGAATTGCTGAGAATGGAGGCAGGATGGGTGAAAAACGGGATTTAGGAGTCCTGGTGCAAGGGATGTGCTTGGGACCCCCCCAGATCGGGGCTGTGCTGCTCAGGGGGAGGGGCTGAAGGGCCACCGGCTGTGCCCGGCTCCTGCTTGTCCTGGTGCCACAGTAAAGTCAGAGCCACAGAGGGCGTCTGTGTCCTGGTACAGAGAATACCTGTGCTGTGAAAGGAGATACTGGAATATCCCAGGGGAGATGCAGGTCTCTGCAAGAGGAGCATGGGGCACAGCTGTGTTTTGGTGGCCAGAGAGCAGAAGCCACCAAGTTTTGCTTTTGGGGACCTCTCTGTGTTCACAGGTTGGCTGCAAGGTGGTGGTGACGCTCTTCCTCTATTTTCTGGCCACCAACCACTACTGGATCCTGGTGGAAGGTCTCTACCTGCACAGCCTGATCTTCATGGCCTTCCTCTCCAACAAGAGCTACCTCTGGGTGCTCATCATCATTGGCTGGGGTGAGCGCAGACCCCAATCCCAGCCGTGGTCCCCAAGAGCAGCTGGGAGCTGTGGCATCAGCCACGAGTGCCCAGATAAGGGCAGTGGGATGCAGGAACTGGTTTGATCTGCATATGTGATGCTTCACCCCTGCTTTTCCCTCTGGTTCTGCCCCTTCAGGTCTCCCTGCTGTGTTTGTGTCCATCTGGGCCAGCGTCAGGGCCTCCCTGGCTGACACACAGTACGTAACACCCAGCTCCTCCAACAGCCCTTTGGGAGGGAAAGAGGAGTTGCTAATGCTAGCAAAATAGGTGTGGGCACCACAGTTTGGAAAGGAAGATTTTCCAAAAGAGAAGAGGAGGCAACACACTTTCAAGGCTTGTTCATAAAATTGTCAGGAATGCAGAGGGAGTGTTTTTGTTCTGTGTTTGGGTTTACACCATAAACTGATCCGTGCAAAGATAGATGTTAAAGGGCACGTTCTGGAGTGAGGCAATTTAAAAGGACAAAGGCCACCAGATGTTCAGCAGGAATTTGGGATGAGGTGGCCAAGGAGCCCTCAGGAACATTAATGCTAATCTAGACCTGATTTGCCCCACTATGATGGTTATTAATGTTTGTAGCTACAGGTGAAGATTTACACTAATCCCACCAAGGGTGTGAGGGGTGGGAGATGGGGGTATTAGTTGGGGGCTCAGGGAGCCATCACCCGGCAATTTTCCTTACCAGGCATGTCAGGATTCTCCAAGGTGTTTCTTTACTGGTCTTTTCAGGTGCTGGGACCTCAGTGCAGGGACCATGAAGTGGATTTACCAGGTCCCCATCTTGGCTGCCATCGTGGTGAGAATCACAGAACCATAGACATTTTTAGTTTGGAAAAGACCTCTAGGATCATGAAGTCCAAGCTGTGCCTGATTCCCACCTTGTCAACCAGCCCAGCCCAGTCATTCCTTGAACACCTCCAGGGACTCTCTAACTCCACCACCTCTCTGGGCAGCCCCTTCCAATGCTTGAATCTTGTGTCTAAATCTCCCAATCCCTTTTGGGAGAAGGGTATCAGCAAGACACCCAGAGCTGTTTGCTTGTGGCCACTGGGGTTATGCCCTTAGCACTCGGGGAGGGCCCAGATAGATGCAGGTCCTTCCCTCCCTGCCCACAGCATCACCCCCATGTCCCTGCCTGCCTGTGCCCCAGGGGGCTCCTTGGGCACACCCGGGGGAACTGTGAGCAGCAACCTCAGTGGGTGACTCTCGGCAGGTGAACTTCTTCCTCTTCCTCAACATCATCCGGGTTCTGGCCTCCAAGCTCTGGGAGACCCCCACGGGGAAGCTGGACCCTCGGCAGCAGTACAGGCAAGTGCTGCTGCAGCAAACCCTCCCCTCCCTGGCCTGGCTCATGGCCTGACTGTCCATCTGAGTGGGCTCCCAGAGGGCTGAGAATGAGAAGCAGAGGCATGGGAAGGGCTGCAGGAGGGAGGGAGGGTGGCAGCACTGCTGGCAGTCACTGCTCCTGGCAGCTCAGCTGGATGGTCACATGGCCTGGAAGCTCAGGCTCTGCCAGCTCCCTTCTCCAGGCTGGGCACAGCTGTCCAGCAGGGCCCAGCTGAAGGCTCCAAGGTCTTCTCCTCTCAGGAAGCTGCTCAAGTCCACGCTGGTGCTGATGCCGCTTTTTGGAGTGCACTATGTGGTGTTCATGGCCGTGCCCTACACTGAGGTCTCTGGGCTCCTGTGGCAGATCCAGATGCACTATGAGATGCTCTTTAACTCCTCCCAGGTGTGTTGACACAGGGCTGCCTCGTCCAAGCACAGGGAGGCTCAGGGAGAAAATCCTGGCTCAGGCCTCAAATTCCACCTCTTCTGGTCTCTTGGCAGGGTTTCTTTGTGGCTTTTATCTACTGCTTTTGCAACGGGGAGGTAAGTGAAAAGTGTGAGCAACTCAGCTCCCTGTTCCAGCCCTTTTAGGGTTGGGAAAGTCAACCCACAGCCCTGGACTGGGATTACCAGAGGGAAAACTTGGATCCATCCCTTTCAGTAGGATTTAGAGGTGAAGGGGAAGGAGAAGGAGGAAAGGGGAGGGAAGGGGGAAGGAAAAGGGAGGCAAGATGAAAGGGAAAGAAGGGAAAAGGGAAGGAAGGAGAAAGGGAGGAGAGAGGAAAAGGGAAGGGCTGTTTTACTGTGTCTGGGCACAGCAGCCCTCTCACATCTCTCTCAGGTGCAGGCAGAGATCAAGAAAGCTCATTTTCGGAGGCTACTGGCGCTGGATTTGAGGCATAAGGCTCGTCCTGGGCTGGCCTCGCAGGGTCCCACGACCTGCAGCATCAGCCTGGTGGGGCGGGAACCGGGGAGAGCCCAGCGGGGGCTGCTCCTGCTGCCGGCCCAGCCCGGCCTGCCGGGATACACCCCTACCTCCTGCACCTCCGATCACACCCTGCCCTGCCACACACAGGAGATGAGCCAGAAAACCCGCGGGGAAAACACGGTGGATTTAACGGACCTGACTCAGTGTTACCCCAGCCTCAACAAAGAGCTGGAGACGATGCTGTGAAGGGAGCGTTTCCCAACTGGACATCCAGATGTGCCTGGAAAGATGTTGATCCTCACACTTCAGGCCCCTTTTTGCATAGAGAACTAGGGTAGAGAGAGCAGCTGGAACAACCAGCTCTCTTCCCCTCACACCAGTGTGCAGAGGGACCACGTGCTCTCACTCCTCCCTACCTGGCCCCCAAAAGAACCAAGAAAACCTCATCCTTCTCCAAGTGCAAGTGACTGCTGTGATGTCTGTGTGTGCAAAGCCTTGAGTCCATACCAGGGAACCAGCCTCCATGCTCACTCCTACGTCTCCAGCCAATTCCATGAGCCCACAGTCCTGCCTCTGGAGCACCAGCTCTGGAGTTGTCCAGCCTGGGCAAGCACAGAGTGCCCACAGTGCTCACCCTGCCCTCACTCCTATCCAGTTCATGGATGGTGTGAACACCAACAACCAAAACACAAACAGGGAGCAGGAGTCACTGGGACACGGTGGGCTGAGGGAGACAGGACATATTTATGGCCTGGAAGGGTACAGGAAATGCTTGGATCCCGTACACTTTGTCCATGAACTCATAGGACCTGCATCAAAGAGCTGTGACCCTGTCATCTCACTGCAGGCTAAAAATGAATGAAGAGAGTCTGGCTTGTTTCCATCCTTGTATTCCACTATGGACACAGCAATTGGTTGCTGGAGAGCAGTACTGGGTGTAAAGGGCTGGAAAGCTGGCCCTATCCCCAGCCACATCTGCTCCCACTGCCCCCTGCCAGGGACAGGCAGCCCCTGCACTGCTGGGAAAGCTCCTGACATGAAGGAAAAGACATTCCCAAGGAGCTGGTGTAGGCGTCAGCATGGTTATGGGTTTAAACCATAGTTGGGAAAAGACCTTACAGCCCATCCCATTCCACCCCCTGCCATGGGCAGGGACACCTTCCACCAGCCCAGGGTGCTCCAAGCCCCATCCAGCCTGGTCTTGGGCACTTCCAGGGATGGGGCAGTCACAACTGCTCTACTCAACATGTGCCAGGGCCTGCCCACCCTCACAAAGAATCCCTTCCTAACATCCCATCTAACCCTGCCTTGTGGCAGTTTGAAGGATCCAGAAGACAGTGCAGGGTCAGGGACATGGGCACCACCTCCCACCAGAGGAGCCAAGTGCTGTTCCCTGTGGTAAAGGAACAACTGGCAAGTGGCAGCAGGGGCACAACAGGCAGAGGTGGGACTGATGTGTGGGCGCAGGGGCAGGAGCAGGGTCCCAGGATTTCACTTACAAATCAGTCGGAGTTTCCTGGAAGGGATTTGCTCATCTGGGCTGTGCTCTGGTGTCTTAGGAAGATACCAGCACTGGAGAGATTCCCTCTCAGGGTGGCTGGAACACTGCTCACACTGCTCCCTTGTTCTGTGGGTGTGGAATCCACCCTCCTATGGACCCGACACAGCCCTGAGAGCTGACTAGTGTAGCACTCTGTCACTGATCAATATTTACTCACTCAACTCCCAAGAGGTACCTGATGGCTGAGAGAGGGGTGAGGAATTTCAGTAATCCTGCAAGGAGTAGGGGGAAGTGCTAAAATGAAAAGGAGAAAGCCAAGCATATGCCTCACACAGGGCCAGTTCCCAGTGGCAGCAAGCTGGAGTGTAGGAAGGGAGGGAGCAGATGGCAGCTTCAGACCGTGGAGCTATTTTTATATTTTGTTTTGAAACTCCAATCTTTAATTGTGAAGTGATAAACCTTCAGGGTGAGGAGGGCAACCAAACAGCCTGTAAACTCCTGCCATGTCTGCCCTGGAACACACTTGTCTTCACACCAAATGTGCAGACCTCAAACCAGTGCAATGAGGGCAGTCATGAGGGAATTCTGCAAGCTATTTTAAAAAACTCCAACAAGATTAGGACTGCTGAGGGGGCCCAAATAATCATACTGGTGTCTTAACTGAAGCCAGTTCACATACAAGTAGGACCATGAGGCTCTGTTGCTGAGTTCTCTTTCCAGGTATGCCAATGACCCCATGAGGAGCCGGGGTGACTCGCATGTCCTGGGCTGTATCATTTCCTCCTATAAAGTGGAGAAAAATCTGTTCCCTAGGAGGCTCTGGAGCTAAAACAGGGTTTGAGAAACAGTTTGAGGTGAAAGCTACTGAGAAAACCCACAAGAAGTCTTTTATCAACTACAACCCATAAATTCTGGTGGAAGAGACACAGAGTCAAATCTCCCAGCAGTCAGTTCTCCATCCACATGCCAGAGCAGCCAAAGGAGGTGGAGAATAAAAAGCACATGCTGGATATTTTTGTACCAGTAATAAAACATTTACTAGAGCAAGCAGAAAGTAAATGCACAGCTGATAAAGAAAACATCACAATGTCACAAAACCCTGACAGCATCTGATACTTTTTTCACTGGACATGAGCCAGTGGTGGGTGCAGGTGTGTTTCAACAGAAAAGTTCTTCCCTACCTTGTGGCAAAAAAAAAAGTTAAAAAACAGATAATACACACAATGAGTTAAAAATGGCCAAGCAAGATTTTACAGATTTACTATGTGTGTTCAATATGGGGCCAGATTTGAGCTGTTTCATCTCATTCACTGTTTTTTGGGTTCTCCCTAAAGGCTTCTGAGCAGCAGATCCCTGAATTTCTGAGTGAGCCTCTGCCTTCAGCAACATTTCCTGGGGGGCTCCAGCCTCTGACTGCTGTGCTGTATCTACATTGTTTTCCCTTTTTTGCTTTTAATTTGAAGAAAGCACTCAACCCTCTCAGAACAGAGGGTGCATAGGCACAGCAGAGAGACAGGTTTGCTATGCAGGCTTCCACCAGAATGAAGAATATCAGGAAAGAAGAGGTCCTTTGAAAGAAAAAAAAAAAAAACCTGGGCAGTGGGATTGGGATTGATGTACTGAGCACAAAAAAGCCAGGGAGTCCAACGTATACTACATGTGAATTTGTGGTTTGCTGGGCTGGAGAAGGATCCCTTGAAGAGATTCATAAAAAGTAAAACAAAAGGAAAGAAAAATAAAATTGCTCCAATCCACCTTCAGCAATGTAAATCGATACATTCTCAGTTCATGGGGAGAGAGGTCAAGGGCAACCTGCAGGCCAAATCATTTGGGGATCAGAGAATATGTGAAAAAGAGATGGGGGAAGAACTCACCATATAGACAAAACTGCAGAGGGATTAATATCTAACAGGCAGGTCCTGAGCATCTCTAGGTGGACTGGACTGGTTTGTAAATGTGAACGCCGGTTAAGAAAAGACTAATTTATGCTTCTATGGACAACAGTTTCTCAATGTTACAAGGATGTGAAACAGCTTCTTTTAGTCAAGAAGATCTGTTTAAATGCAGCAGAGTCGCTGGAGCACTGACTGTTCCAAAGCAGAACCCCGGGAGCTTCACCAGAATGCTGTCTCTGACTACGCGTTGTGTGTGCACTGTCCATGGGTGTACCGGCCCACCCTGGCACAGGGGGACTCTTGTGCTTTCCTTCTCCTCCCCGAGCTGCTCAGCAACCAGTTCCCAAAACCCCCAAGAAATCCTCTGGAAAAAGACACTACCTGCTGAGATTCCAGGCTGCGAAACCACAGCTTTTAACTGTCCCACCGGCTCTTCTTGCGTTTGGGGGGCTCTGGCACAGCAAAACCATCTGTCTTGTTGTCCCGGCCGGTGCTGTCCTTCCTGTTTTCACCATTCCTGCTCTCGCTGTTCCTGCCCTCGCTGCTGTTCCTGCTGTCACCGCTGTTGCGGCTGCCAGTGCCGGGGAAGTCAGTGAAGTGTCGGCCCTCGCCATGGCGCTGGATGTCACCGAGCCGGCTGTCGCTGTGTCGGGGAATGTCGCCGTAGCGGCCGCCGCCTTCGCCCTGGCGCTGTATGTCATTGTAGCGGCCACCCCCTTCTGCACGGCCACCCCCTTCTGCACGCCGTGGGGCCTCGTTGTGGCGGCTGTTCCGGCCATCGCTGTACCGTTCTCTGCCAACGCTGCCTTCCCCTCGGCTGTTGGTGCTGGCACTGGTGTTGGTGAAGCCCTGTGCTCCCACACTGGGGAAGGTGGGGATGCTGCTCAAGCTCCCCGTGCTGCTGAAGCCCGGGACGCCCTTGGCTGCTGCAGCGGCGCCATCGCCGCTAGCACTGTTTTGCTGTGCTGAGCTAGTTGGGACAGAGTTGAGGCTCCCGGCGCTGGTCCAGCCGCTGGCACTGGCAGAGGAGCTCCCAGTCTTTTGGTTATTTAAACTTGCAGCAACAAAGTGGCTCTTGTACTGGGACTGTGGGGAAGGGCAGGGAGAGAAAAGAGAGCGGGTTTGTATCGGCGCTGCCCCATGGGGCATGAAGGTGTCATGCGCTCGCAAGCCACTCATGGATTGTGGGGATTCCCTAGGAAACAGAGTTCCTGGAAAAATCTTGGGACTGATTACAGGCCTGCTGTGCTTATGAACACAGAATTAGTGACAGGTATCTCCTACCAGACCACAGAAACAAGAGAGGTCCTATACAGTGGGGTTAATTTTTAAACTGAACAGAAAGAACGTCTCTCTTTGCCCTTTCTTTTGATGGCAATTACACTATCGCTGCTGAGCAGCCTCAACAGGATCAAGGCAAGGAGCAGAATCCAGAAGGGAAAAAGAGCAAAGAGGCAGCAGAAAACGAAGTAAGTTTGGCAAATTTGTGCAGGTATGTTCAGTGCAGCCTGCACACGAACTCCACCACTTTGGACTGCAGTGCTGAGTGTGTGCTACAAGTAACGTGGTCACACCTACCAAACTCAACTTTCTGATACCAATGGGTCAGTTTCATTTTCAGGGGAGAAAACGAACCCAAGTGATGGAACCAACCTGGAAAGCTGCTTTCATAGCGGTCAGCCTGTCCCCCATGGCCCCGGTGGATGGCTTATAGGCCTCATAGTTACTCATCACGCTGTTGTTGTTCCCTCGGTCCTGTGCAAAAACACAAAGGGCAGCTGCAGAGGTTTATCCTACACAGACACTCTCAATTCAACACTTCTCCAAACGAACCTTGACCCTGCCCTCAGGACATACATTCACTAAGGATGACAGACTTCTGGGAGGCCTGAGCAGAACAGTTTGCTCCATGACCTCGAAGATGACAAAGTAAAGACGCATGAGGTCTTAGTGACTCACTGGTAACAGTATAACTGCAGTTTCCAGCTCTTATAGCATAATTAAAAGCAAAATGGAATCAAATGGAGGTTTTCACGTAAGTCACAGCCAGGACAAACTGTGAACAAAGCTCCAGCTGTGGCTTTTGGAAAGATGCTGAACATGGAAGTGTCCAATGCCAGGTTGGATGGGGCCTGGAGCAACCTGGGCTAATGGAAGGTGTCCCTGCCCATGGCAGGGGGTGGCACTGGATGGGCTTTAAAGGTCCCTTCATGCCCAAGCCATTCTAGGATTCTATGATGTGTTTTCAGCACATCCCCAGCTGAGCTCTGGTCCTGTACACACCAGCAATGAGCTTGTTTCCTGGCAGGAATGCGCCTTTGGAAGTGTCCCCAGCTGCTGCAAGATTTTTTTTCTGCCAAGAATCAGCCTGGAAATGGCTTTTCAGGTAATTTATTAGCATTTATTTTGCAGTAACAGTATTTTGGGAAGACCCTCCAAACCTTTTGCATCACTCTGGCCCTAGGGAAGAGCAGCTCTTGACAAGAGGAGAACATCACGGGAGAGTTTCATTTGAGATACTTGACACCACCTCTGAAAATTGCTGAGGTATGAAAAGCTCGAAAGCAGAGGCTGCAATCTAGTACTAAGATTTTTTTGTAAATTAAAGAGGAATCAGTACTAAGTTTAAAAGTTGCAGGAACCTGTAAACAACCTCTTGAGAACCTCTACTTACAGAGTTTTCTGAGCCCAGCCCAGGGCGTTCTCGGTACCCCAAACCACCACCTCCAATGTTGAGCTTCTTGCCTTTCCCTCCTTTGAAACGGGATTTCCGGAACCATGGATTCTGGAACACAAGGATAAATGTTTCTCAGCACAGATAATAAGAAGCTTCGTAAATACACATAAGGAAGCTCAGAAAAGAAGGATTTTGAGCCTTTCGAGCAGTTTTCCATTCAATCACAAAGCCACTGCAGACAGTTCTGTCATGGTGGGTGTGAAGCTTTTTGCTACAAATGCTTTCTGTGAAAACTGATTTTATGCCCTGAACTTTCATCTATGTTAAAATGTTGGGGGTTTGCACTCTAATAAACTCAGGAATAAATACAATTTCCAGTGCCATCACTTGGGAGCTCTGCTCTCGCTCATATTTTGGTTTCACTGACCTATTTATTGCACCGCTTGGCTAAGGTGAAAAAAGGATCTGTCAGCAAAATGTCCTGCACCAAGCAGTGGCCAGGAGATGCCAGCCTAAGCAGACCTCCTGTTTCCAGATGTTTAAATAATGGCTGCATGCACCTCTTTCTACACCCTACAGCCTGCAAATCCAAAGAAGCCACTTGGCCAAGCCTCAGCTTCGAGACTCTCCAAGGCAGCCTGAGGAGTTTTGCCTCACAAATTCTGCCCCTTCTGCTGCTCCGGTATCTCAGAAAAAGTATTTCATTCTGGCAGCTTCTGTCCAGGCTGCTTGGCAATGAAGTCACAGGTATACTAGTGCATCTCTGAATTTGGGAATTACCCAAAAAGCCTTTGCTATCTTGCAGCTACACAGGCAGAAGAGTTGATTAGTTTAGTGGCACAAGCACAACTGCTGCAGCTACCTGCCAACCGTATAATAAACAGCAAACCTGCCAGAGAGCACTGCCAAGCACGTGGAATGATCAAGCAACAAGAGGGTATGTCCCTGTCATTGTTTTCCATCTTAGCTTTCAACTAAGCTGCATCTCCCAGGTGACTGCCATGAATGTGCATTGAAAATCTGGTTGTTACGAGACACTGGCATCAGCCACATTGCAGCTCCTGGCCCCGAAACGAATCACCTACTGTGTTCCAAAATATCCATGGATTCTTCCAAATGCCATTAAAAACACTAGGGAGCCTACTCTAAAACTAGACAGGTCACCAAAAGGTCATTGCTAATACATAACAGAGCCAGAAACAAGTCCCCCAGCTCCTGCTTTGGTGCTGACCATGGAATGAAACTTCCTCTAACTCATCCCTACCTGCATTGCCAGATCCAGCAGCTCTTTGGAGACATGTTGATTGGCACCTTCCAGGTTCCTGACGAGGTCGCCAGCAAAGTTGCTGTCCTTGGGAGTCAGCAGAGTGTAGGCAACTCCCTTCTCGCCAGCCCGGCCTGTGCGGCCAATCCTGTGGGTGTGGGTGTCAATGTCCCGAGCCACGTCGTAGTTGATGACAGTCTTGATGGAAGGGATGTCTAACCCTCGAGCTGGGATAAAGGGCAGTGTAACAGGAGGTGTGGTTATTCCCAGTTAACTCCCAGCAACCCCATTCATACTAACCTATCCCCTCTTTTTGCTCCAGGACACAAGAAGTTTCCACAGGAACCCACCTTGGTTAATACACCTTTTCTAGGCTTCCAGACCAGATTGGATGGGGCTTGGAGCAACCTGGTCTATGGAAGCTGTCCCTACCCATGGCAGGGGGCGGGACTGGATAAGCTTTAGTGTCCCTTCCAACCCCAAAAATTCTATGATTCAAAAATTCTGAAGTGTAGAAACACCTTCTCTGACTTTCATGTAAGTGACACCAATCCCCACATTCATAGGACTAGAAATGGAAGGGATGTCTTAGTGTGGTTGAATTTCTGAGGAAGACAGAGGGCTTTACTGAGGGACACAAAAATTCACTCTTTGTTCAGCAAAACATCAGGGTACAAAAGCTATTTAGTGCAGATTTCAAGTGTGTCCATCTCCTCTTCCTTTAAACATGTATGTCAGCTGATGAATGACTAGCAACTACTTCAGACCCAGCTTATTTTCCTTCTGCACATTAAAAAATAAATCAGACTAATTTAGGCATCATGAGGAGACTAAAAATAAACACCCTTGCTAATGCTGTGTACTTCATAGGCACATGGTGTGACTCCTAGGGGGTGTCCTGTGCAGGGCCAGGAGTTGGACTCCATCATCCTCACGGGTCCCTCCCAATTGAGGATATTTTATGGTACCATGATTCTGAAAAGCACCTTGGGCTCAGAGCCTTACAGGTGCAAAAGCAAAGCTTCCACATGGCTTCCTCCCTCTCACTGAAACTTCTGGTCCCCACACCTTGTTCGAGTTGGTTTCTGGAACATCACGTACCTGCCACATCAGTAGCCACCAGTATGGGGATGCCCTTTTTCTTGAATTCTGAAATGACCTTGTTCCTCTCACTCTGGTCCATGTCCCCATGAAGCAGCCCCAGGTTATGATCCTCCTGCTTGAGGTTATTGGCCAGTTCTTCTGCATTGGCCTTCTTGGTGACAAAGAGGAGGACGCTCCCCGAGGACGTGAACTCCACAAGGCGTCGAGTGAGCCAGTTCCACTTGCTGGGGCCAGAGGGGAAAATCTCCACAATCTGAGTAACATCCTCATTTGCCTGAGGGGAGAAACATGCCCTGAGTCAAGAGGGGAGCTGCAAACTCTCTATACACCCTGAGCTACGAGCGATAAAGGTGCAGTGCAGCTCACAGCACCACCTGGAAGCTTCTCTGAAAGATTTAATTTTGACATATTTCAATGTAATTTAATCCAAAGATGATGTTCCCATAATACTGTAATAATTCAGATAAAGGAACAGAATGCCTGTGATTGAGCTGGGAAAGGTGTTTCTCGTTTTGAGCAAAATTTAAGAAAATTTCCCAGAAAGAAGGGGCTTCAGACAGCCATTATTTTTTGTTATAAAGGTACACCTCATGTTCCTGATGGAAAAAAGATACAGAGAATGGGCTAAAAGACAAATGTTCTGAAGGCATCTTGTGAAAATTCTCAACAGTTTTCATACATAATAAGCAAAGTTTCTCCAGAGCAAGTTTCCACCTGCCCACTTCAGCTTCCCATCAAATCCTCAGCCTGCTGATAGTTCAGCTGGTACTGTCTTTGATGAAACCTTCCACCACTACAAGAATATTTGTTGGGAAAAAGATCAATAAATCTAAATAAAACCCACAAAACTTTGCTATTTTTATGTTAAGCACAAAGTATTTCCTCTTAAATATAAATTATGACTATTGCAGCTTAACTTAAACTTCGGAGCCCAGAAATGCACCAATCCATTGCTGTGATTGCCTCCCAAGAAACCTGGAATTACCTCTCCAATGTCTCCCTGCACAACCCGTATCGGGTCGATCAGAATGTCCCGGGCCAACTTCTCAATCTTCTTCCGGAATGTGGCACTGAACAAGAGGGCTGAAGGAAAGACAGGGTTTGAACTCCTTGAAACAGAACCTTTCTTTCAGAATTGTGCAAAACACACCACAGATGTTGTGCACAAGGACCTGGATCCTTGAGGAATCTGGAAGCTGAGGTCTGTGCTAAGGTTCTGATGGAATTATTGATCACTATTAGACTGCCTCGAAGTGGAAACACATTTTTGGCACTGGAAATGTTGGCAATGTGTGGCACTGCTGTGAAGATCTCTCATGGGAACCCAGAACACCAAATTTCAAGGCACATGAACATGAATTCAGCTCATCCTCTTTCCTCTGAGTGCAGTCAGTGGAGAGATTACAGGCTGAGGAGCAGCCAAATGCCCACAAGTAACAACTGTTCCCTCCCCTCAGCCCATGCTGATAATCACACCAGTGGATTCTGGCAAAAATCTCCTTGTATGGCTGTGTCCAGAAGTGGAAATGCAAGCCCTGCTCCAGACTCTCAACTGGTACCCCAGCAGAGAGCCTCCTCTGTCTCTCAGGAGTTTACTTTGAGATGTGTTTACTCACTCTGTCTGTCAGGACGAACATGGCTTGCGATTGATCTGACCTGGTATTCTGGAAGGGAGAAGAAACAACGCTCTAATCAATATTGACGCTAATTATTTAGCAGAATAACTCAAAATGCAACTTCCTTGCTTGATTTAACAGGTAACCACAGAATGAATGAGTGCCTCTCACTCAGTAGTTCATTCTACAGTCCCACTAAGCAAGGAGTGGACAGCCCTGCTTCCCAAAACAGTACTCTTGTTCAATACGTACCAAAGCCCATATCAAACATCCTGTCAGCTTCATCAAACACAAGGTATGTGACTCTTTGAAGGTTTGTAGCTTTCTTCTTCACATGATCAATCAAACGACCCTATTAAGAAAAAAACCCCAGGTTTTTAAAGCACATTTTAAAAAATGTTGATATACACAACCTTCAAGCACTTCCCTACTTTTTATCCCCACCTAAAATAGGCTTAGAACAGAAAACATCTCAAGACTTCAGTCTAGAATTGTCAATATTCAACTTATCAATTATGCTGAATTTATAACTGCCACTTTTCAGGCTTAACAGTGCTGAGATTCTACAATTTTCCATTCTTCATTATAATTAAATGTGAAAATAAAATGTTAACTGCCTACTGAATCCCACTATCTTTGGCAAGACAGTTCCTCATACTTTGTTTTCTTGTCTGGTACCAAATAAACACCCACAATAAAACTTCCTCCAACCATCAGCTGGTCAGTTTTGCCCAAGTTCATAACTAGTGGTTTGCAATAAGAAAACCCACTTGACAACAGTGCTTGTTTAAATCCCAAACCCCCTCCTGACTAACCATTTCAACCCTCCTGTGTGACTGCCACGGGCTCCACAGAGATTGAGATGATGACACTCAAGTTCATGACATTTTGGGAATTCTCCTCATGGATTTAAGGCTCAGCAATCAGAAGCTGCTACTGTGCACAATTGACACCTTCCTGCTACTTTGTAAACTCCTCCAGTGTGTCTTGGGAGAAGATTAAACTCAGCATGTTTGTTCTCAACAACCGATTAACCTGTTAGAAACTCCAGTCTCAGCAACCAGGGAACAAATTCTGCATCACAATGGTATGAAAAAGCTGTCTCAGCTTCAGGTAAGCAAGAAACAGCTTTGCTGTGTGCATACAGGCACTTACTGGTGTGCAGACCACGATCTCTGCCCCCTCCTGAAGGGCTTTGGCCTGTTCCCACATGCTGCCCCCTCCATACACAGCCACGGAGCGCAGGTTATACGCCTTCCCAAAGCGCTTGCACTCAGAGTGGATCTGGAAATTGGGAACAAACACAGCACAATTCCTGTCAGACAGCTCTGGGAAAACATACCTGCCTTGGAAATACAGCTCCCAAAATCCACTTCTCACCTGCTAACATCATGGAATGATTCTGAAGTCCTCGGGGCTGAATACTTGAATACATGTGGATAATTTCTAAATAACTACAGAAACCTATTTGGGCATCAAGGGGTAATTTAACGTGCAGGCTCTATCTTTTTACACATGCAATTTGTGGCAATGCATCCACACTCTTATACTTTGAAATAATATGGGAGTGCAGTGCAAGAACTTAAAATTTCAGATTTGTCCTGATCCTTCAAGAAAAAGGTGCAGCAAATTGCTGGGAGCTGGAGCCACCCTTCTCATGCTCCGGGTAGTTTTTTAAGTACTTCACTGAGGTTCTCTGATAATTTTTGCCCAGAATTTTGTCTTCTTCTCCAAGAACTTTGGGAGGCACATACAGAACACCACACACCTACCTGCTGGCAAAGCTCTCTGGTGGGGCACACGATCACAGCAATGGGCCCATCCCCTGGCTCAAGCTCCTTCTGGTCCATGATATGAATCAGCATTGGCCAGATGAAGGCTGCTGTTTTCCCACTTCCAGTCTTAGCTATCCCAATCATATCCCTGCCACTCAGTGCAACTGGAACACCCTAAAAAGAAGGAGACCCGTATTATGCCTACCATAGGCATATCCTTGTGGTAGACTTTACATGAAAACTCAGGCAACAAGACGAAAGCACAATACAAAGGACTCACAGCAACAACAGGTGGATGTTTTACTGCCAAGTTCAGAACTGAACTGGTTTGTTTTAAGGGCTGAGAGTCTTACCATGGAGGACTGTATGGAATCAATATTTGGGCACAGTATAGCACCCCAAAGATACAACCACATGCACACAAATGCACCTTGTGCAGTTCCAAGAACACTAAAAATTCCCCGAGCCTGTTCCTTCTGCAGCCACTCTGAGTGCTGAAGGCCGCAGTTCACCCCCAAGGATGAGGGTCCCAAGGACCTCCCAACCACAGAGTATGGACTTAGGTCCTAAAATATACCTCTTGGACACAGCATTGCATCCTTTTTTCTACTTTAAGAAAAGCACCATCAGTGTGATTATAATCACATTACTGATAACCTTCATTACTTAAGGCAACCAACTTACACATGCAGTAGGATCCCTCTTGCTTGCATGGCTTTTCAAGAAATAAATTTGTCAACATTTGGCTGCTTATTCAGCCACTGCTAAATTTATTTATAATACAATTTCTAAAACAATAAACCAAATCACAACACCCTCCCCCCAAACCTTTCACACTTTTCTATAAGGAAGAGATATCACTTGAAAGTTCTTCAGTCTTCACCAAGAGACAAATGAAGAAAAGAATATGGATATATTTAATCATTTAACAAGAACAAAAGTGGGTAAACCTCTGTTTAAAAAACACCAAAGCTCTTCTCCTAGAAAAATACAAATTCTCTGTGACAACTGTCTACAGACTTGAATTGTATCTCTCATGTCCTCATATGGATGAGAGACCTTTGCATGTATTTTAGTAGTTTTCACTGGATGTTAGACCAGTAGCAACACTCACCTGACACTGTATTGGAGTGGGCTGGGTATACTCTGATTTCCTAATTTGATGCATAAGTTGCTCATCAAACCCAAAATGAGCAAAACTGCTGCCAGGCCTTGGAGGAGCAGCACCAGAGACCTTGGGAACAGAAAGACAGCTTTGCTCACCAACAATAAAGGAAAAACAAAGAGAAATCTGTATGAAAAATAATTAAAAAAGGGTCTCTCTGCCTCTGAAAATGGATTTTTACTTTAAGAAAAAATGCAAATTCCAGAGGAGTTGTGTAAATAGGACTTTCAGGTATAAAATCAACATGAGCTACTAAATATTGCAATTACCTCCTTATGTTGTCTTCCCCAAATACTTCCCTCCACAGAAAGTCACTCCACTAACATGTTATATGCAACAATTAGTTCTTTTGCCATGTGACATTTCTAGTTTTAATTCCTAGCTCTAGAATTCTTTATTCCAAGTGCAACCATACAACTGGCAAATCTCACTGTCTGTTTCCACAAACGCAGAGGAGACTTTCAGGAAACCTAAGTCCCTGAAGGTATCTGAGGAGCTTGGATTCAAAAGCTGGAGTTCCTTGTGAAAATGTCCATTAAAACCAAGATTATCCAAAACAAATGAGAGGGAAAAGGTGGTAGGAGTACAGTTCTGTGACCAGCTTACCCGGAGGTTCAGCTTATGCCGCAGCTCCACCACCTGCTGCGGGGTGAGGCTGGTGATCTCCTCGTGCTCATCATGGAAGTTCTTCTCAAAGGGTGGATATTCAATCTGCAAGGTAATTAATCACTCAGTTAGTCCAGGGCCCAAGATTCATTTTTCTTCCATAAGCTCTTTATTGTCCGCAGGAACATTCCTATAATATGAAGCCATTTCAAAAACCTTTAATAGGACTTACCTAACACACCACTGAAAGATCATGGGACCTTGTCAGGTCCTGCTTTCTGGAATGCCTCAAAGAGAACAAAAGGGAATAAAACCCCTTCCTACCTCAGAGTGGTCAATAGGTGGAAGAGGATCAATGATTTTTTTGGACGGTGCAATCGGATTCCCATCACTATCATACTCCAGGTTATCCTCTTCCTCTTCCTGGACCACACCAGCAGTGGGGTTTTCAGCCATGTAGCGAAAATAGGCTTCCTGCAGCAAAACAGAGCAGCAAAATCACACACTACAGGATGCAAAATGACTACTGTTTGTTCAAGTGGTGTAAGTGCTAAATGGCTGTTTGCTTTCACACCCACTACTGAGGAGAAAAATAATCACATTCACTAGAACTGATTCTTCTAATAAACACCAACACATGTCCAGAAGGACAGTAAGTATACATGAAAACAACTCTAGTGTCAGCTAGACCACAAAGTGCTTCTAAAAACAAACCTCTGTTACATGTCTTGCTATGTTTAACAAGAGAAGAATCTGTTCTTTTTTCCACATGAACAAAGCACAAATGCTGCACGTTTCCAACCAGAGAACACAATGCTACTAAGCATAAGATGTTTATTTTTTTTTAAACACACTATGCCAAAGATAGCTTCTTCACTTCCCCCAACTAGACTCTAGGAAATGAAAATATATTGATTTTTCATTGAGTCAACAACAAAGGGGAAAGAAACTGTATCAGAAAAATCCTTCAACACAAGCCCAAATTAAGTCCCTGTCACTGCTGTCACACACCACCCTCACAAAGATGTCTGTGTCTCACATAATCCCATGGGCACACCAGTCTCACTTTACTCAAAGCAAATATTTAAGATCAGATTTTTAAAGCAAGGTTCAATTATAAATATATGTATATACTCATCTGGCTTTTCCCTTTTCCTAGCCAGTTATCCCTCAGTCACGCAGCTATGCACACAATGCACTGGAACAACAGCTGTCTCCGAGGGTTAGTCACCTCTGCTCAAACTCTGGCACAGCTACACTCACCAAATTGGAAGCAAAGGCCCCGAGGCCAGATAACCCTGCCAAGCTCTGCAGTAATGGCAGTAACAGAAGAGTTGTTAATTACTAGTAAGGTGTATTTTGAAATGATATTTTTCCTTTAGGAATTCTGTTGGTGATGCTTACAATCCTCAACTAGGACTGAAGCTCCTCTGAAAATGAAGAGCAAAAAGCCTGATTCTTGCCCTTAACAGACACTGAATTTCATTGCAAGTCCCCTCCACAGTCGAACAGCCTCTCCCTGGTGTCCCATGGCAGGTGATTGTGCTGATTTCAAATCTGATGAGACCCTCAGATACTGAAAAACCTGTACAGGAAGCTGAAGTTCAAACTGACTGAAAAAAACCCCCAACTTTTCAAAGGAATGCAATTGTCTCCTAATATTCTTCTTGAAACACCTAGGAGGATAGAAGCAGCAGGGTGACCACTAGAGCCTCCTGCTGCGTTGTCCGGATACTGTGCATGATACTGGAGTTGTGTTTGTACCTTGTGGTTATGTGTTTGAAGAGGGAAGGTAAAAGAAAACAAAATAACAAAACAAAAAGATAGAAAGACTGCATAGGAACTCACTTGGTCATCTTCCTCTTCAATGTCATCTCGAATACCCCTGGAAAAAAAAGCGGAGAAAAAAAACTTCCCTGCAAGTGTTCCACAGACTCAGCTCCATAGTTTCATTTGAGTAGTGCTGAGCTCCAGATTTCGTGGAAGACACAACACTAACAGCTCTGTAACATTTACAAATCCCAACCCATAGAGTTTTCACAGCAGCTGCCAATCATAACAGCGACACTGCAAAGATTTCTCTTTACTTCTAGTAACGAGACTGAAAGATTAGGACTCAGTCTTCCCAGTAGAAGCCACATCAAAGATCATCCTGGTCTAAGCTCTTGATGCTACAGAAGTCCATAACTGAAGAGGAATATGAGCCAGGAAGTGCAAATCCAGTTCAGAACTTCCCCAGGTGGTGATTTGGATCCGGTGCTCTGTTTCAGGACCATGTATAATCTGATCAAACCCATGCAATCCAAGTTCTACCAGTGTAGCTGAGATTTCTATCATGAATCAACAGCATAACTGTTACCCTTGGTGAAAACAGCTACAAAAATTTAAACTGTTTTTAAATTCCAAATTCAGTATCCCAATCATCATGTGCTAATGTATCAGCTTTAATGTCTTAGAACCTGGTTCAGGTTTGAAGGAACTCCAGTACTCAGGTATAGCAGCACCGAGTTGTTTTGCTCACCTAATTGCAATTTTAAACTGAACCATCCTGATCTTTCCAAGGGTGTGGGAAGAAGAAAAACTATCCAGGTTGATCTGGAAGGTGGCAGGAGTACAATGTGCTGCCCCGATTTCTGTGTCCTAGAAAGGCTTCTTGCGTGGGATAACCCTCTGTCATTGCAATTTATCACAGGATGCTGCCATGGATTCTTCCCTCCTATAATCCCATTTTTACAGCACAAATCTTTACCCTCAGGGAATATTATGCACTGGTTAATGCTGTTTATTATATTGTCTTCTGTAGAACAATCATTATCAACAAAATGCATTGTAATTGTCTTAGCACCACAAAGACACGCAGGGATGGGAATGATAAAAGAGAACTTACTTAACGTTCTTTTTTTCTTTGTCCTTATCTTCAAGTCTCTTCATGTCCCGAGCAGCTTGATCCTAACAGGTCATAAAATTATCATATGTTAAAAAGATCGAGATGACAAAACATGGAAGGGAAAAATGTTCCAACATAACTAGACCATTATGTCACAAAGATTACACTTTTTGGGCTAAATTTGCTCTTGTTCCATATCTCATCCCAAATAAATTCTGCTACTAATACCTTTGAATTTTTATCTTCTAAGTTTGTGGCACTGCTGTTCAAAAGATAAACTTCCCATATTCCTCCTGAAAACACTGTGCTAGAGTCCATCTAATAACAGAATTGTAGCTAAGAAACAGCTCATGACAAATACAAATAATTAACATTCAGGTAGTGAAAAATGCACAGAACCTTGGTTTGATATTCAGAGACAGGCACAGCTCTGTGTTGTACTGCCCTGACATGCTCAAAGCAGTTAAAAAGTTATTAGAAATCATATCCACCCTCTCCCTACCTAATCCACCTCTGAGTTCTAACACAGCCTCTCACATAATAAACTAAAGCTAAATGATGTTTCAGTGCAGTTGCCAAAGCCCTGAGTAGCATTTGCTGCTCCTGACTGTGGCCACAGCAATGAATAAACATGTCCTGAGCTGGGTCTTGCCTCCACTTCCGCCATGAATGCCTCCAGAGGATCGTCATCGCTGTCAGAGTCTGCAGACTTGGAATGAATCTGCTGGCGAGTGGGGGAATTCTCTGCAGGAATGTAGGGCAATTCCACATTGCTGGAATCTTCCTCCTCATCCTCAAAGTATCTGCCAAAGAAAGGAACAACAGCCCAGTCAGCACATAGGTCGTAGCACTGTGCTGTCCTTCACGACTTCTTAATGAGTCAAGGTTCCCACAGGGATAATAAAAGTCAGTATGGACAGAGGGAAAAATGCTGAAATTTGTTTATTTATTTACAATTATTCATGTCAGAAGCTCAAAGTGGTGGCAGGACAAACAGGCATCATGAAACAGATTTTCCCAGGTTGGTGGATGGAATGCTTTTCTGACCTCCCATCCAAACACCACATTTTCTGGAATGGTTTGGGTTGGAAAGGACCTTAAAGCTCATCCAGTTCCACCCCCTTCCACTAGCCCAGGTTATTCCAAGCCCCATCCATCCTCCTCTGGGGACACTTCCCAAGATGAGGCAGCCACAGCTTCTCTGCCCAACCTGTGCTAGCGTCTCCCCACCCTCAGAGGGGAGAATTCCTTCCCAATATCCAATCTAAATCTTGTTTTCACTTTGAAGCCATTCAGCCTTGTCCTGCCACCCCAGGCCCTTGTAAATAGCCTCTCCACATCTTGTGGCCCCTTCAGGCACTGGAAGACCACAAATAAGTCAACCCAAAGCTTATCTTCTTCAGGCTGAACAATTCCAACTCTCTCAGCTTTATTTATACATTTATGAAACCAACAGAAGGGTTAGTAAAGAATTGTGAGGTTTCCCTGTGCAAAAGACACCCAAACTTATCCTGCTTGGATCCAACTCTGAACACACCACAGAGTGAATAAGCTTGAGCTAACTGAGGCTCAGCTGGAATATGCTCTAAACAGGGGAAGGCTGAGGAAGTAGGGCTCTCTAGGGACTGCTGCAGCATCTCACAGCCCTTTAAATATAAATGTCAATACTTCCCCTGCCCCTGGAAACTTTAAAATGCTAAAAAGCAGAGCTTGTTAAACACAAGAAATAACTGCACTTACGCATTCTCCTCATCAAAATTGGCCCTCTTTGACCCAATTTTGTAGAAGGAAGGCAGCTGAGGAGGCCCTGTCTTTGCAAAGGTGGCCGAGGAGCTGGCTGTTCCGAAAGCGCTGTGAGACTGCTGAGACAGCTTGGGCTCCTCCTTCTTCCCAGGTGTTATGGCAAAGCCACCAAACCCAAAGCCTCTTTTGGTACCAGGTCCACCTTTGTTCCAATTCATGATGTCCCCAATGCACCTGTTAAAATAAGAAAAGGCAAATTAATGCCTTTTCTGCTTTAGGAAGTTAAGAGAGAATTGTCACGATTTTTCTTGTTAGTGGATTAATTATGGCATAGGGACTTATGAAAATGTGAGTGACAAGTTTGATCTGCTCCCCCAAAAGGACTGGGCTCTGTTCTTTTCTTGTCAGTGGGAATACATCCACAATTCCACAGATGAATACAACAAAGTGCTTGCCTTCCAAAGAAGCTCATACCCCTCAAGGTTTACTTAAGCCTATTTAAGATGTTACCTGTCCTATCTGTTTGCAATCCAAGACAAACAACCCCAAGGCCAGAATTTTGAACACCAGGAGGAACAAGAGACGAAAAATTAGCTCAGTGTGTATCTTGCATGTACACAGAGTGCCATTCTTGAGTGTAAATACCACACTCCTGCAGCCTCTAGAAAAGTGGGCCCAGAGAAGCCAACAGCTCCCTTGTGATATCAGACACAACTCTGCCAAAAGTAAACTCCTTCTTCCTCTTAAAAAGCATCTTCAGCCAAATATAATATATATGATACATATGCTCTCCAATCCGCACTTCTCAAACCATATTTTAAATACTCCACGTCTGCCCAGACCATGATTTTCTAAGCTGAAAACTGAACTGCTACATTAAGATTTACAGTTTTCATTTTCAGTAATTTATCTGCATGGTCAAGTAAATCATACCTGTAAGGCAGTAGAAAGTCAGACACCCACTGCTCTTCAGTGCATTACTTCTGCTGAATATTTACCAGACTTACTCAATAAACCCCATGTCTAGATCAGAGCTCAGGAGACTGGGGAAAACTACTGTTGAGCTCTGCATGGCAGGGACTGACACTGGAGTCCTGCTGTCCCACCTTGGAGCCTTCACACTTGTGGGTTGGTGGCAGCTGAGCTAGAAAATGTGAGCGAGAGGGGTGAGAGGTGAAGCTGCCCTGCTGCTGCTGACAAGGGAATCTTTGACATGAAACCCCATTACAAGGATTTTGCTTCACTATACTCACCCACCCATTTTCCCCCCTCTCACCATGGCAGAAAATAAGGAAAACCACTTTTTTCCTTGCCCTACAGCTGCAAAACAAGACGCTCCCGGTGTGTGTGTGGAGCCGGCAGGGAGTGAGCATAGCCGGGTTCCCACAGGGAGCGAATACAGGTAAACTCCCGAGGCTTCGCTGACTTGCGGCCGCCGTTCCACGGGAGGAAACACGGCGGCACGGCCCCTTCCCCGGCGGGCACGGCCGCGCTTCGCCCCAGCCGCTCCTGGCAGCGAAGTGCGGAGGGACTCCCCTCGCGGACGGAGCCGCGGACTGGTGCTGTCCCCGCACCCCAGGCCTTTCCCGGGGCCCTTCCCGCNCCGTCCCCGGTGCGGCCTCAGCTTCCCCTCACTCACCCGCGGGCGGCGCCGCCACTGCCCCGGTTACCGGGGCGAGGGGTGGAGACGCGACGCACAGACGTGCCCACGCACGGCGAGGGGGACGCCGGCGGCGCGCGCCGCGCATGCGCACCCCGCGCGGGTGAAGCCTCGCTGAGTGTGAGCGGCGGGAACCGGGCAAAAGTCGGCGGCC
>VXAU01000684.1:243975-277707 GCA_013399695.1 Formicarius rufipectus
GGCACGGGCAGCGCGGCCTGCGGCGGGGCCGGTCGCTGAGCCCACCTCCTTTAACCTTGACTCGTGTGCCGGGATACGGCGAGATCGCGAGGGGAGCCTGCGGCCGAGTGGAGGGCCCCAGGCCGGTCCCTCGCAGGGACACCGAGCTCGAGGTTAGAGCCGAGGTTTCCTGAGATAGCCCCGGGCCGATGGGTGTTCGCGCGGCGTGCAGCAGCGCTGTGGGTTTGCCTCGGGGTTGTGGGAAAGCTGTCCCTCTTGCCGGGGAGCTGCGTGGGGGCCCGGGAATGAATTCCTTCCTCTGGCGAGGCGGATCACGGAGGGTCGGGCAAGGCAAATTGTGATTCCTTGGAACCCCTTTTGAGGGAATCCCGAGTTAGGGGGTGCTAAGGCTTTTGCCCACCTCCGGCTCCACTGGAGGTGGTGTTGGCCACAATTTATTGCTTGCAGTTGGCGGGTCTTCTGAAAGTGGATGTGCTCAAATAGTCTCGAAATTCTTACTGTGAAACTGTTGGGGTTTGGTCGAGCAGGTGGCTCCGTTGTGTTTTTTATGTTCTGAGTGCAAACTCTGTCCTATCTAAGTAGTGGTTTGGGGGACGGTGGGTGTTCTTAAATTCACATAAAATTGTGAGGTACCCACACAACGTGCTGGGCTTTGCATTGTACTTTCTCTCCTGTTTAACGTTCTGTTAATATGTATCATGCAGGTTTTTGCCGGAGTGAGGAGTCTCTGATAGAGGTCTTTATTTCAGCTGTCCTTGTGACCCTAGCAGCGGGTTCCCTGCGTGAGGCACTCAGAGGAGAGCTGGTCAAATTTAGAAACAAATTGTTTCTATTCTAAGTTTGTAAGAGAACGCTCTCATTAACATTCAGGTTGCCCCTCGGATTTGGTGTAAAATGAGCTTCGCAGTCGAGCCTGGTGCAGCTGATCCTCCGGGGCTGGTTGTGAAGTGCAGCAGGAGGGTTCTTGCTGCCTTTTGGAGATCTTTTTTTTTGGACCTTGGAGAGGCTGCCCCCGCCCCCCACCCCAGCCCTAGGGGAGGACTGGGACTGTTTTGAGAAGCAGAAAAGACTAGGAGCTGAGGGTAGAAAAAGGTGAAGTGACAAACTCCCTGCAGGTTTCTGGCTGATCTGGGAAGAGCTTTGGGCTTGAGAGTTCCAGATGTTCTCAGGGATCAGTGCAGTATCCTTAATTTTCCTGCCCTTTTTTTTTTTCTTTTTTTTTGGTAGAACTTCCAGCTAAAGATCTTAGAAGTTGTGGGACACTGTTCTGAGCATTCAGCCTAGAAAATCACTTTTGAACTAAGAACTTTGCTGTTTAAATGAATCAAGTGCATTTTAAGATTTACTGCTGCTGTTACAGATTGGTTGATCTGACTGTGTCTAATTGCTAATTAATAACAAGTGTAGGCACAGAGTGTGGTCTCAGAAGTGAGCTGGCAGTGCTGGATGGGAGGTGCTGTTGGAGAGTCAACTTTATAGTGGAACATTTTTGCTTCCTAAAACTTGCTTATCTGAACAGCCACATGTGAATTGGCTGCTGCCACAAGCAACAGAGTCCAGAATCTCACCTTCAAAATTATTTTTTCTTGTACCAGTTGTCACTGTCTTTATGGAGAACATGGCAAGATCAGGCAGGGCTTTATTTCTCTCTCTGTTCTGACCCTTGTAGTGTTTTTGAATAGCCCATGAGAGTTGGGGATTGTTGTGATGTAACAAAATTGATACAGACTTTTTGCAATGATTGAATGTTTTTTTTTTTTTTCCAGTGAAAAATGAAGCTTTTATATATTTTTATTGCTGTCCTGGTCATTCCCTGGAGCTTTTCTTTGGCAAAGTATGATGAATTTGAGGATGGAGATGACATTATGGAATATGATGATAATGACTTTGCTGAGTTTGAAGATGTGAATGAAGATGCAGTCACAGAGTCTCCTCAGAGGATCATCACTACAGAAGATGATGAAGAAGAAGCCACTGTAGAGCTTGAAGGTCAGGATGAGAATCAAGAAGACTTTGATGATGCAGACACACAGGTGAGGCCTCATCTCTCTGTATTTCCTAATGGTGTGTCTTTCTTTCTTATCTTTTTGGATTTTATTTACTGGACTTTGGATTTTCATACTGTTTGTGATTTTGTCCTTCAGGAAGGTGATACTGAGAGTGAACCATATGATGATGAGGAGTTTGAAGGCTATGAAGAGAAACCAGATGCATCTCATAGCAAAAACAAAGACCCCATAACAATAGTTAATGTAGGTATAACTGTTCATCTGCTTTCCCTTTGGAGTTTCATCCCTTATTTTCTAAGGCTAGGAATGTCACTGGGGTACTAATGTGCACTTCCACTGTACACAGTGTGTTTTTAGCTTGTCTCTGGCTAAAGTTTCAGAATTAGAAATTGACTCTCCTGATGGTTTTTGAAGCCAATCTCTGTCCACCCTGCCTTACTTTATTGTTGCCTTCCAAGAGTCTTTTACAGAAATAAAACATTTTTACTGCCCCTAAGATCTCTTTTTAAGTATTACAGCTGACACTTGCAGGGAAAAGTAAGGTTTGGTTACTTCTGTGACTGAAGAGGGGGTGGTACAGTGATAGCAGAGTGACTCATTAATCTCTGAGGTGGCAAGGTCATGAAGGCATCCCTGTTCCCCCCCCACAGTCTGTGTCTCTTGGTGGCATCCTGAAAATGCTCCTGGACATTGGGATTTCAACGGAAGTTACACAATGATCAGATAATGCTGTGATGGGCAGGGCATCAAGCTCATAAGCTCAGTGAATTGAAATGCTGGGCTGTTTACTCTGAGCTCACTTGGAAATGAGAAGTATTTTGTTTGTATGAAACAGGTATTTTGGGAATGCTTCTACCAGTTTTTTCCTGGATGATGACTGTAGCCCAGCAGAGCCAAGTGCATTATGTAGGCTTAGCTCTGTCCTCTTGCCTTTTTGAAGCTTCTTGTGATGGAGCTTCTCTGCTAGTCTGTTTTTCCCAAATGGTTTGTGTAGATAAAATCCACTTGTTCAATATGTAAAAGTCAGTTTGTGTTGCCTTACACAGGTCCCTGCTCACCTCCAGAACAGCTGGGAGAGTTACTACATGGAGATTCTGATGGTAACAGGTCTTCTGGCTTACATCATGAACTACATCATTGGGAAGAACAAAAACAACCGCCTGGCTCATGCTTGGTTCAACACTCACAGGGAGCTGCTGGAAAGTAACTTCGCTCTTGTTGGTGAGTTTCGTAATGACGAGGACACAATTTTAGTATTTGACTAAAGCTGGGTTTAGTCCATGTCGGCTTTAGCAAATCCTTTTCTGTAATGTGGTGTGAGCTCTGAGCCTCCTGGTGAACTTTAGTCTTTCAGTTTGTGATTTCAGGTTGCAGTTCTCTGTCGTTGGTTTTTTCCTCAGGGGACGATGGCACTAATAAGGAAGCTACAAGCACTGGGAAGCTAAATCAAGAAAATGAACACATCTATAACTTGTGGTGCTCTGGAAGGGTGTGCTGTGAAGGAATGCTCATCCAGTTAAAGGTAAGGATGAGGGAGTTTGTGGTGCTGTTCACTTGTCACCAGCTGACAGGTTCTAGAGGCTTTTCCATTCCAGCATGAGCAATAAGGAGTCCCAGTGGCTCTTGTGCTCACATTCAGATACAAGTTTTGAATATGCACACATGAAGGGAAAACTGGGTAATTAAATATCTGTACAGGCCCATATTTCGCCCACCAAAATGGGTAAGAGTGAGTTCTTACAGAAAGAATATAGAAACCAGAGGTATAGGATGAATAGAGGTGATGGTAGGCTGAAGAGCCCAACTGCCATTCAGAGGGAATTTAGCACATTGGAGGAATGGACCAACAGAAATTCCAAGGGATTACAATAAAGACAAATACCAAGTCCTGCACCTGGGATGGAACAGCCCCATGCTTCACCTTCAGACTTGTAAGAGGGAACAAGGCCCTGAGAAACTCATCTGATGCAGAAAGGGCCTGCTTTTGAGCTGTATTGGTGACAGAGAGGAAATTTAGGTTAGATCTTAGGAAGAAATGTTTTGCTGTGAGGGTGGTGAGACGCACAAGTTGCCCAGGGAGGCTGTGGCTGCCCCAACCCTGGAAAGGGTTGAAAGCCAGGCTGGATAAAGCCTTGACCAACCTGGTCTAGTGGTAGGTGTTCCTGCCCATGGCAGGGAGTGGTGTTGGGACTAGATGATCTTTAAGGCCCATTCCAACCCCTTAACATTCTGTGAATCTGTAACTTCCAAAGGGCCCTTCAAAGCTAAGGTATTCTATAAAAACATGTACTTATAACTGCCCAGTTCTTCCTTGAGCCCTGCTGTTATCTGCCAGTAGAATGATGCACTCTGGATCTATTCAGCTGTTTTCTGTGTCTACCAACCTGTGTTTTTAGTTTCTCAAGAGGCAAGACCTGCTGAACGTCCTGGCCCGCATGATGAGGCCGGCATCGGACCAAGTGGTACGTAGCGAGCCCTTCAGGTTAGCAGTGACACAGCTGCATTCCTTGGGTTCTGCTCCGCTGCTTTTAATTGTTCCAGGTGACTTCTGTAGTATTCTACATGTTTCAGTCCAGCAGCTCTCAAAGGATTGTTTGTATTTCTTTCCACCCTGTGAAACTGCTGATGACGGGAAATTGGTTTACCTGTAGGGTTTATGGTTTGAGTGGTTTGGTGAGTGGTCTGTAGTGCTTCAAGACTTCAGCTTGATGGAAAGTGGTTTTACCATGTGAAATCCTTAATGATTGTTCTGTCTGTTCAGTATTTAATCCACATGTTGATGTGGATAATATATCCTGCAATGTTACTCTTTACCTTCCCCCTTGCTCTTGGAGAGCATAAATGCCAGGAGAGGTTACATTTGTAAGAACAGTGGCTGTGTGCACTGTGAATTCTACTATAATTGTATTATATCTACTAAGAATATTGCAAATTATTTTTACAACTCTGCTGTTCTATTCACTGTCATTACACCACAACACTGAATTAAGTGCTCTATCTAATCAAAAAGCTCCTTTATTTGAAGATATACTGAGAAGCTTTAAATCAGCCACCTTTCTTTTAGGTGTGTCTGGTCTTGCTTAGTTTTAGGAATCAAAGTGTCAAACATTGAAACCTGATCAGGACTAACAACATTCTGTTTCACAGCAAATAAAAGTGACAATGAATGATGAAGACATGGATACGTATGTGTTTGCTGTTGGAACCAGAAAAGCACTGGTGCGACTTCAGAAAGAGATGCAGGACCTGGTATGTACATGCGTGTTGACAAATAACAGGATGCAAGAACCTCTAGCCTGCAGATTCATTATTTTCTTGGGAACAGCTGAAAACTTGTGACTGATCTGTTGGAATTTGTTGGGAGATTACATTTTAATCTCCTGGTTGAAAATCTAATGGAATCAAACATTGGAAGTGGTAGGTGCTGTCAGAGCTGCAGGAAAAGAGGCAGTGGAAAGCAGCTTACACCTTCATTTTGTGTGTAGTTTGTTTAGGAGGGGCTGCAGTATATTGGCAGGACACACAAATGTCACTTCGCCTCATTTATTTTGCACAAATGACTTTTTCAGGGATTGAAAAGGAAACTTCGTTAGTGATATGTGATGTGGAAAATTTGGGGTTAAGTAATTTGTTTTTATGTGATCTGAAGTGAAAACTTCCCATATGGGCAAGCCTTGAACCTTCCAAAGAATCCAGTGATAACAAGCAATGCTTTGCAAATATTTTCTCTCAAGTAACAGAACTAGAGTGTGGTTGAGAGGATGCCAGTTTTTGTTCTGTTATCAAACAGAAATGTTTGATAGGCATCTCAAAAACAGACATATAAAAAAATGCCTTAATTCACTTTGATGTATTAGAATTGTTTTATCTTTTTCCTAAAAGTGCTGACTGTTGAAGGTAAATGCTAATTTAAAGACTTCATGCTTTTTGCTTTGCTTTGTTTGAAATGTCCCCAGCCGGGCTCAGTGAATGAGTGTTATTTTTTTAATTTTTTCTTTTCTGGTACTTTTAGGGGTCCCACTGTTCTGAAACAGCTCAGTGTGATAAGATACTTACAAGCCTTCTGTTTATTTTGTTTTCTCATTGTTCTCTTTGAAACAGAGTGAGTTCTGCAGTGATAAACCTAAGTCTGGTGCAAAATACGGGCTTCCAGATTCGCTGGCTATCTTGTCGGAGATGGGGGAGGTCACAGAGGGAATGATGGATGCCAAGGTAAACTTGACTTAATTAATACAAATACCCCTTGGTAACCCTGGCACTTACAGCCTGTGGGACAAGGATCTAATCTTTATGTCCTGTAAGCATCACAACAGGAGAGCCAAATGGCCCTAGTAAGACCCAGGGAAATCAAGACCCTCATGAAGTATGAGGGCTGGAAGGAGGATGGAATTTTCACGTCTTTATTCCTTTTACATGGCATAGTTTACTCTGAACTGCGCACTTAAATCTGCCTTTCCAAGCCTAGGAGCAGCTTCACTAGCCAGGTGAAGGAAGGTGTTGATGGTGTATCTGCAGGTCCCTGAAGCTGATTTTTTTTTTTTTTTTTCAAAGGAATTGGAAGATCCCAGATGAGAGTTACATATTCAAGTTGATCCTGTTAATTCCATGCACTGAGGCCCATTCTAGCAACAAGTGAAAATTGTTGAATTTTGAACTCACTGGAGTTGAAATGCCAGTGTCATTGTGGCAAGCTGAGCACAGCAGTTTTCTGAGTGATATATCATACAATTGCAGGCTTGTTTGGGTTGGAGGGGACCTTCAAAATCATCCATTTCCAATGCCCTGCCATGGGTAGGGAATCTGGCAAACCTATATGGAGTGGGGAAGCTGCAGATGGATTGGTGTTGGGGAAAAACTAACTCTGGTTTCTCTTTCAGATGATTCATTTCCTCACACACTACGCTGACAAGATTGAGTCCGTCCAATTCTCGGACCAGTTCTCTGGTCCAAAACTTATGCAAGAGTAGGTATAAAGTCAGATCTTTGCTCCCAGGAGCTACTGTAACTCCTGATAAAATAGAGGCCAACTAACTTGTTTGCAGTGTGAAACCTGCTGGAATGCACACGGAGGGAAATAGGGAGCAAAGGTCAGGCAGGTGAATAAATACACTCAGTGCTTCCAAACACTGCATTAGTTGAGAAGATCAAGGTGCTGTATTGCTCTAATGTTTGTTTTGTGTGCTGGTTCTGCTGTAGTTTGGACGGCTCTGAGTTTCAGGTAACACCTGGCAGGTGCAGTGTAGCCAGCTGCATGGAGAACCACTGAGAAATCCTGCCAAGAGTGCACAGCACATGAAAGCCCCATGAGAAAACACTGCAGGGGAGCTCCACACAGAACTCAGGTGCTGTTTGAACGCACTGAGAATTAGGTTTAAGCAGCCTGCAGTGTGGAAAAAAAACCCATAAAGGCTGCTTACCCTTGCCTGACTGATACATCCAAACATTCTGCTGCTGAATCCATCACTTGATGACTTTTGTTCAGGATAATTCACAGTTGTGCTTCAGAAATACTCAAATGCACCATCTCTGCTGTTTCTCTGAGCCTCCTAGTCCAGAGGTGCTTTCAGCTTCTGCTTCAGGATTGCCAGGTGATGGGTAATCTAATCTGAATGATCATGTAGGTTTTTGCAAGGATGTGTTATGCTCACAGGTATATAAATAACTGATATCTATCAAAACTTGAAACTTCTCTTAAGAAAAGAAACAGACTTAGACTTAATTACAAGAGCAGCGTGTGTACCTTGTACTGAAATCGTGGAGGATCTGTGAAATGTAGGCCTGAGTTTCTCACTTGAGAATTCTGTGGGATTTTGGGCAGTGAATACTCGAATTCTTTAGAAAATGTTTTGTTTTCCTAATACATTTGTGGATCTTAAGTAGTATAAACAGGAGGTGTAAAACTGAATGTGATTAAAAATATACAAGCCTCCTTAGTACTGACATGCCCTCTGCCAGATGGGCTGGTGGTGCATGTTTTCCATTCATGACTTTTCCCTCCATACTTGATTAAAAACAGGAATCTGAATAGTTTGAAACTTAACTTTTGGTTATAGCCAGGCTTTTAATCTTGTTAATTTTATTCACATAGTTTTCAGGTGTCTCTTGGTTCTTGATGAGGTTTTTCCTAACTGGTTATTTTTTATTACTGTAGTTGCCTTTTTTTTTTTTTTTTTTTTTTTCCATTACAAACACTTTTCTTTCCCACCAGGGAGGGCCAGCTTACAAAACTGCCCGAAACTAAAAAGACACTTTTGTTTACATTTAACGGTAAGAGAACTCATGTCTGTGTGTGACTGGGGGAGTGTTGGCCTTTATTTGGTGCAAGTCACCTGCTCCAGTTTCTTCCAGTTGTGTCACCCATGGAAGATAATGTATGATGAATGACTTCAGTGCATGTAACAGGATGAATGATTGATTGATAACCACAAGGCAGCAATAGACTGGGACACTCACTGATCTTACCCCTCTCTACAGGTGGCTTTACTTTTAAGCCACAAGCCTTGCAGTTTGAGCTTGCACACTCAGTTAACCCCAGTTTGAAATAAAAGTAGTTTGCTGGGAGTCTCTTCAAAATTCAAGGCCATAGCTCCAAATGAAGCTGCCTAAAGAGGAGAATAAGAGCATCTTTATTTCATGAACAGTGTGAGCAATAGGGAAAGAGCATTACAGCAAGTAGAAGAGTCCTGCCAGCCTTTCTGAGTGAACAAGAAACTCTTTATTTCAGTGCCTGGTTCAGGCAACACTTCCCCAAAGGACATGGAGTCTTTGCTGCCTCTGATGACCATGGTCATCTACTCCATTGACAAAGCAAAGAAGTTCCGGCTGAACAGAGAAGTAAGTGGTCTTTGTTTTTCTATCTGCTGAACATTGTATGACATTGCAGCCATTACCACTGGATGCTTAAAATCAGCAGCCTCATGTTCCACATCTGACTGCTGATTATGCTCCTGGGGAAATCCATACAAAATGCATGTGCTTTTCTCTGTGGAAAGGGTAAACAGAAAGCTGACAAGAACAGGGCTCGTGTGGAAGAGAACTTCCTCAAGCTGACCCACGTGCAGAGACAGGAGGCTGCCCAGTCCCGCCGAGAGGAGAAGAAACGGGCCGAGAAGGAGCGAATCATGAACGAAGAGGATCCTGAGAAGCAGCGTCGGCTGGAGGTGAGGTGGATTTTCAGATGGGTAGAGGCTGCTGGCAGATTCCTCCTGGGAGATATGTGGGAATAGCAGCAGTGGAAACTTTTCTATTTGCTGAAAGGCAGACAACTGTCAGGGTATTTGCTGTTGCTCTCTGAAACAGTGCACCTCCCTACCCCAAAACCAGCTGGGAGGGGAACATTTGTCCAGCTTCCTTGGGCATGCAGTGACTGGACAAGGAGGAATGGCTTTCCATTGCCAGAGGGCAGGGTTAGATGGGATATTGGGAAGGAATTCCTCGCTGTGAAGGTAGGGAGGCCTTGGCACAGGTTGCCCAGAGAAACTGTGGCTGCCCCATCCCTGGAAGTGTCCAAGGCCAGGTGGGACGGCGCTTGGAGCAGTCTTGGCTAGTGGAAGGTATTCCTACCCATGGCTTTATGGTCCCCTCCAAATCAAACCATTCTGGGATTCTATGATTTGCCCTTCTGGTTAAACATGGGGAAACATTGCCACAGCTGCAGCATGACTTGTCTCAACCAAGGGAGGTTGCTGGAGCCTGTGCTGCCTGGAGCATAAAAGGAGGATGTGCTTTTCTCTTAGATCTGGGAGGCAGTTTGTCTTTGTGGGGACCCCCCTCTGCAGCCGAGGAGCCAGCTTGCACTGGGAGGGATGGAAACCCAGTTCTGGAGGGCTTTGTTTGGCTCTGAAACACTCTCCTTGCTCTTTGAGATCCCTGGTGTTTATTCAGATCTCTGTCCTTGCCTACAGGAAGCTGCTCTGCGGCGTGAGCAGAAAAAGCTTGAGAAGAAGCAGATGAAGATGAAGCAGATCAAAGTGAAAGCCATGTGAGGAGTGTCTCAGTGCCACCTGCAGAATTGCAATTCACAGGGTGCAAAGACCTATGTAACTCCCTAATCCTCTGCTTCTTGGAACACTAGTAGCCATTAAGAGAAAAGTTCTTGCATTGGTGTTACTTATTTAAGTATTACAGCAACATGCAGGTTTGTATGGAGAGCTTTGTCTGGGCAGTTCTTACTCTAGGTAAAAAGTTTTGCTACTTGTCTGTGTAAAAAAAAAAAAAAAAGGCAATATTCTTGAATGCTGTTTGTCATTTGTTCTTTAAAAACAGAAGATTGTAAACCTGTCCATGTATTCTGGTAACACATTCATGCTTTGGTTTTAAAAATTTGGGTTTAGTTAGTGGGAGGGAAAGGGGAAAAACTTCACGGGGAGGAAAACTGCACAATAAACACTGTGCATTTATTTGCATCAAGGCACAAAGCTTAGAGCCTTACATACACAGTATGGATTCTTCAGGGATTTAAGCCCAGTAGAAGTGATTTTTTTTTTTTTTAAGCAAATAAGGGCCTGAAGCAGTATTAGGTCACATGTGGGCACAATTGGCTTATGTGTAAAAAAGGGAGGGTTAGAACCACGGGAATGGAATACATGGACTATCTCCTAGTTGTGGTTTTGGATGCTGCAAGCTTGGCACAATGTGAGGTCTGTGGTGTCAGTGGTAGTGTTCCTTGAGGAGTGAGTGCATGGTGAATTAGCAATTCAACCAGCTTTCCTTGGGTATTTTTAACTGTTAAAGTTTGCCTCGGACACTTTTCTCTTGATCCCAGCAGCTGCTGCCCCGTTTGCTTGAGCCAGGAGGCAGATTCAGTGAAGTACCTGCAATTGCCAAGTTCCCCAACCCAGTAAAAGTGTTTTTGAGAACACTTATCCTCCTCATCTGGTCAGTGGTCACTTCAGGGTTCTGAATCTAAATGGGGAGAATGAAGTGAATGCCTTGTGCAAGCACTTTGCCGGGAGAGCTCTGCATTTTATAAATGCTTCCTGTCCAGAAGGCATTTTACTGTTGCTTGTAACAGACTTTGAACAGTTTTGTGGGGAAACAATGCCTCGCGATTTCTTGTTCAGTACTTTGTGCAAACTTAGTTCTGAGGCAACAAGAAAGACCTGCTGTTAAAACAGCAACTGCTTAAACTCCTTGTTCCAGCATGGGATACTTCACCCTGATTGAAATGCAAATGTCTGTAACCTGATAGATGCAAATACATTAATTTTGTAATGGTTGGTAAAATTATTTAAAACCCAAACTGATGTAGAGTATGTGAAATTTTAGCACTATTTAGCTTTAAAGATTAATATGGTGGTGTTCCATGAGAGTTCTTGAAATGAATTACTAGTTTGTACTCTTAAGTGGACAGCTTTCCTGAAGTCCCACCCAGCTGTGGGCCATGGCAGCTAATTTTGTAATATGAACATTCAAATGAACAATCTAAAGAGTAAAGTATAATTGAAACACTCCATTTGCCTACTTTACTTGGTTCGACTCTGTTGCTTTCCTTTAGAAGGATCTCAAAGCCTCTTTTGTCCCTGGGTTGCTTTTGGTTTATGTCGTGAACACCCAGGAGCTGGTGTTACCTCTGCTGCAAGGGTGGGTGGTCAAACTGGTTCTTTCCACGTGGGAGCTGCTCCCTATGAGGGCAGTGGGTGCTGGGCTGGGGCTGGAGGGAGGTGTCTCTCCCCTGTGGCAGGTTTGGAGGATTTTGCCCCTGGGGTTGGAGGCTAGGGTTTAGCTGTGGGGATGCAGCCTCAGCTACTCTCTGAGGGCCCCACAGAGTCACTGAGGTTGGAGAAGCCCTCCCAACCCATGGAGCCCTCCCTGTGCCTGATGCCCACCTTGTCACCACCCCAGAGCACTGAGTGCCGTGGCCAGTCCTTCCTTGGACACTGCCAGGGTGGAGAAATCCAAACCTCCCTGGGCAGCCCCTTCCAACGCCTGACCACCCTTTCCATGGAGCAATTGCTGCTGCTGTCACACCTGCCCCTGCCCTGTCCCAGCCAGAGGCTGTTCCCTCTCTTCCTGTCCCTGTTCCCTGGGAGCAGAGTCCAATCCCCACCTGGATCATCAGGGAGTTGCAGAGAGCGAGAGGGTACCCTCTGAGCCTCCTTTTCTCCAGGCTGAACCGCACCAGTTCCCTCAGCTGATCCTGCTGTTCCAGCCCATTCTCCAGCTCTGTTCCCTTCCCTGGACACCCTCCGTGTCCTGAAGTGTCCACAACTGGACACAGGACTCGAGGCGTGGCTTCACCAGAAGAGAGGAAGAAACACTTCTCGGGTCTTGCTGCTGCACTATTTGATACAAGCCAGATGCCGCTGGTCTTCTTGCCCACCTGGGCTACGTTCAGCCAGCTGTCAACCAGCACCTCCAGGACCACCTTCCAGGCACTCGGCACTGTGCCAGGTCACTGTGCCCCAAAGGCGGGCCCTGTCCCAGGGCGATGTCCCCCCACCTCAGGGATCCAACATGGCACCCACGCCTTCCCCTCCCTTCGCCGCGACGTCCCGCGGGGGTCACGTGCAGGCGCGTGACGTCGCGCGCGGTGACGTCGCTCGCAGCGCCTCCCGCCGGTGAGCGGCGGCCGCAGCCTAAGGGGTCCGTGAGGGGTCCGTGAGGGGCCCGGGGGGGCACCGGGGCTTTGTGAGGGGAACCGGGCGGTGCCTGCGGGGTTTACCGCTCCCCTATGGGGCCGATGGCTGCTGGGTGCGGCCGGGTGAGAGGCTCAGACAGGGTTCGGGGGTCTCGGTGCTCTGTGGGGCTCCCGCCGGTGCTTACCGGGGTTACCGCACCCTTAGGGGCCCGGGGGGCTCTGTGATGTGGAGGGACGGCGGTCTCTGCCCGGTCGGGGGGATGACACTTGTGCTGTGCCCGCAGGTGAACCGCCCTTTGTGCTGCGTGTGGCCCTACAGCGCCGGACCCATGTCTTTCCTTGTAAGTAAACCCGAGCGCATTAGGGTGAGTGTTAAAGACCTTCCAGCTTCCCTCGAGTCCGGTACAAACGAGCCTTGCGCTTGTGCGGAGGGACCGGGCCTGGAGAGCACCGTGCAGGAGCAGGAAAACTGAATTGCATTGTTGATTATGGGGCGGGGATGGGTGTGCAACCAGCACTGGTTAAAAAGCACTGTGCTAAATTAATTATTTCTTGCACACACCCGTATTTCCTCGGTGAGCAGTGGGGCTGTAATGGGCTTTGTAATAAACACCATGGCCATAATGCTGTTTATTTTCAGCTTTTCTTTAAGAAGTGGCCACCTCACTGTGTCACACAGCAGTTTAGTATGCCTTTTTTCACTTTGCTTGCAAAGCTAAATACAAAAGCTTTGTTTAATCCCGTTTTCTGAAGTGAGAAGGTTTCTTGCAACAAAACCGCTGTTAATGCCAAAAAATGGTACTGTTATTTAGAAGTTTTGAGTCATCATCACCTAAAGAATCCTTGGTGCTTTCTAGGACCGGTTTCCCTTGCACTAAAAAACATGAACTGTTTTTTAAATTATTTTGCCAAGTAGATAGATTCTACCCTGGGAGTGTTTATGATCTATTTTTTAATACTAGCTTCATGTTCAACACTCTGCAAGCTTAAAATTACCTATGATATATTTCTGTGTATGTATTTTTTTATTTGAATTGTGCTGTTGAATAGTGGTAGAAGCATTCCTCTGAACAACCTAATGCTGTGAATTTCAGTCATGAATTCTGGAAGAGAACAATAGCTTTAAAACTTTTATGTACTAATTTTGCATTCAGTCAATAGATATAAAACTAAGATATTTAAATTCTCTGCAGATATTACGTCACTGTAAATAGTTAAAGCTTTTTTTTAAATAGCTGTTACACCAAAAAACCCCAATTTATTTTCCTGTATAAGGGAGTTGTAGCATGCTGGTTATTTTTGCTGTATGTGCATGTATAAAAACTTGCTTGAATTATTAAAATCATGTTAATTTTATTGCAAGTGCATGTTGATTTGGAACAACTGCAGCACCTGTATAGTTGCTGGGTGCGTGTTGTTGTCACAGAAAGGGAATATCATTGCCCAGAGGAAGGATGTAACTGATGATGCAGCAAATCAGTGTCACACTACAGTGGAATCATGGAAGTTATATGATTCTCATGTGGGTTTTTTTTGTGGGGAAGGGGGAAAAGAAACTTATCTCTAGGTGGAATAACTGATTATGTGGAGGCTTTTTCTTTCTTTCAGCGGTGGGTGTCTGAGAAGTTCATTGTTGAGGGTTTAAGAGAGTTCGAGCTGTTTGGAGGTATGTTCTTACTCTTGTTAAATGACATTGTTAGAAATGTTTTATTTTAGATGTGAGGTCTGGTAATTTTGTAGTAAAGATGTATCATAACACTAAAAGAGATGAATAAATGTGGTTGTAGCACCAGGTCTGGTTATTCAAGCAGACCAAGCAGAGAAATTTAACATAGAAGTGTTCAAGCTCGAGCAAGTTGCTTGGAAATCGAGTCCGTGTTGATGACTGTACTATTTTTATTCTGCATTTCCTAGCATAACCATTTTTTTCCCTATGTAAAAGATAGATATTGGATTTTGGGAAAGTTAATTACAATTTTCGGACTAAAATGTATTTTAAAACTGCTGATTGCTCCCCAGTGTGTCTGCAAAGAGCTGATGGGCTTGGTCTCTACTTCATGCATAAAACCCAAAATTGCCCACTAGGATGCCAAATTCCTGGTCAGTGACATGGATAACAATCATCCTAGGAAGTATGTCTAGATCTTGAGCTTTCAGGTGGAGTGGAAGAATTTTAATTACTTTGAATAATTTTAGATTGTTTCTTCCATATTTAAGTGTCATCTTTGAATGTGTTTAGAATCACGAAGTGTTCCAACGCCCCTGCAGGGACATAGAAGAGGGATAATATTTCGGGCTATAATTAAAAAAATGTCACTTTACGTTTATGTCAAATATATGAACAGTAGCACTATGTGAATCTCTTTTACTCCCATACGTGTATTGTGGTTTTTTGTGTAAATTAAATGTCTATGTATAAACCAAAAAAATTTGTGTTTGTTTGGTATAAAAAAGTGTTGCGTAGGGTTATTTACTCAGTTTTCCAGCTATATTTTAATGGGTATCTGTTGAACACAACATGGTGAACAATTAATTTCTTCACTCCAGAGCAGCCTCCGGGTGACTCTCGGAGAAAAGTAAGTGACTTACGCAGGCTGTGGTGCTGTGGTTCATTGCATGGAGATTATTCCTTGTGGAAGTTTGATTTTTCTTTTTATCTTAGTTGTATATCTCATCTCTATATTTAGCTCTATAAGTATGGAAATAGGTTTCACCCTGGAGTGGAGATTTTGGTGTGTGGTTTTTAAACAATATGTGACCAGTCAAATATTTAAACTCAAGTCTCTTGGATTTGTATTTGTGCCATCAGCCCCTCAGAGGTCTCTTTTTGAGGGGATTTAGATCTGATTCTTCATAGAATGGAGGAAGAGGTTAGTTTGATGGTCATCTTCAGAGCCAATTCCATGCCTACTTGTCTCTTAAAAACTAAAATCACTTGTAGACATGGGGTGTTCAAAGATGTACAGCCGAAGTGTACCAGTTTAAACCTTTACCTTGATGGTGTTTTTCCTCCAGCCCCCAATCACTCTCTGGTTCACGATGAATGCATAAAATAACATGACTTACAATACAATATTTTAGTCTAAATGCTTCCCCACTGCCACACACCACACTGAAGCATCTCTGTGTGCTCTAGTTGAAGCTAACTACAAACATGAATTAAGCGTGATTTGATTTTGTGATGTGTCAGCTCAAGCTGCTTATAATTGGGTTTTGTGCAGTGTCTGTAATTTACTGGCACAAACAAAGCTGAAAATACATGTATATGGAATGTTTTGTATGAAATTGAATAAACTCACACCTTTTTTAAAATGGCTGAGTGTTACACATATGCTGGACTGGAAGCAAATTGAGATTAGAATCAGTTTGGTTTTATCAGAGTGTTCATTTGTGGTTTGGAGACTTTTGCTGATTCTAATTTTGGTTTTTACATCTAAGGAAAAGCCTGTTTTTTTTCCAGTAGGGTTATAGAAAAAGGTAAATAATTTGGGGACAGAGGTGGGAGGAGAACTTCTGTTAGTTATGCTAAAAGTGAGCGAGGGAATGAGGAGGTGGAGAGGAAGGCAGCAGAGCAAAACTGATATTCCCTCTTCCTAATTCAGAGGAATGTCCTTTGGCAAACGCAGATCCTTGCAAGCATCACGTAACTGATTGTGTTGTGGCATTTGTACCAGTAGTTGCCTTTCAAAGATTAATTTCCCTTAAATCTATCTCAAATTAAAATCAGCTCCAGGAGCTGTAAAACCAGCTATGAATGAATGTCATGCCATAAAGCTGCTCATATGGGACTTCATCTTGTAACTGCATTTGACCATACACCAAAAGTTATCCTGTGTGAAACCACTGAGAGGCTTTTTGCAATATCTCATAAATGACATTTCAGTTTGACTTTCTTTTTTTAAACCCCTGTATGATGTTGATAAGTTTCTGGTAGAGCTCCTATTGCATTAACTCTGTTATTGGTCACTGCTAACATGAGGAGAGGTGAGTGAAGATCTCCTACTGGAAAACTCAAAAAGGGAGTTTACAATATTTTTCCATTACTGTACAGCATACACCATTAATAAGATTAAATGTATTTAATTCTTTGCATCTGTTTTGTTGGCTTATGCTCTATCTGGAGTGGACTTTAATAAAGCAAACCACTTACATATTGTTGTGTCTCACCAGCTCTCACTGCTCCATAACTGCTTCCCAACCGCTTCCATCTCCTTGGTGGTGCCTTTCTGCTTCAGAGGTTTCTTTCTGCCTGTGTGTCTCTCCTGGCAATCTTGCTGTTGACAGGACGGTGTGAAATCGCTGGAGGAAGTTATGAATTATACAACTGAGATCAGAACTGACAGGCCTCTTCAGCAGAAGTTTGAAATCCTGAACAGGAAGTTGCTGCCTGTTCTGAGCCATGGAACAGCACTGCAGTGTTAGGATTAGGAGAAGGGATTTAGCAGTGCTGATCTCAAAACAGGACTGAGTTGTTTGATCTGAAATTAGACCATAGTGCTGATCTCAAATCTTAATTTTTGCCTTTTCCTTTAATGGAAAAATATTTAAAAGGTAGGCAGTGTGCTGTTCATAGCCAGTTGTAAAGGTGGAACTTGAGAAGTGTGACTCTTAGTTTGCTTCCAGAGTACACTCAGACACCCAGAGGTAATTTGCAGCAAATTCCTGTCTGTGCTCTTTGCATTTACCCTGGGCTGAGGGTAGAACAGCAAGTTCCTTGTTTTTCAGCTGTCACGGTGTTTCCATCTTTCAGTGATGGAAATAAAAAAGAGAGTTCGTTGTCGCACTAGGAAAGGGCACAAACCTTTTCTGCTTCATGTACCATGAGAAAAGGTCTGATAAAGGGCATTTGCAGTTGATGAAGAATGAGGTGGAAAAACTGAGCTGGCATTCCAAATGTCAGGAGGAGTTAATGTGCTGGAAAGTGGAGATAACTAAATATGACTCGAGACACAAAATAAATTCCAATGCCCATTTGGGTGCTCTCCTTGTGACTCTGGAATTTGAGGGAGTTGGAAGGTATAAAGGAACTGGTAAGAACGTTGAGGTTTATCATCTGCAAAATCCTGCTTGGGGAGATTTATGTGTATGTAAATGAGGCAGAAAGCTTTCTGTCAGATGGAGGGAGGGAAAGCTGGCAGGCTTGGGAATGCTGCTTTCACATGTGGTGGTGGTGCTTTTTTAATCCCTTTTTTCCCCCCCCCTTTTTTTTTCTCTAAGCACTAATGCTTTGCAGTTTTTGCTTTCATTTGGAGCATCTCTTTTCACGTGTCTGATTTTCTTCATCACTTGTGCCATTCAGCTAGGCAGCTTCAGATCTGCTGGGCTTATTGTAGGTGAGCAGGTGACAAGCAGGAGTCCCAGCATCCACCAGGAACTGCAACGATGCAGGGAAGTGCTGGGAACAAGCTTCCCTTTGGCTCTTGCTCAGGCCACAGGATGGTGGCACGGGAGTTTGTAATTAATGGGAGAGAGGCAGTCACTTTAAAGCAGTGATTAGGCACTCCCGGGAAAGAATAATTGGCTTTATCCAAATATTCCTGAGTCAGTTCTAGCTTATAGTGATTAACAACCTACCTGTAACTTGTTTGGTAACACAGATGTCTGGATCTTCTGAAATGAGGCATCCTCCTGAATTTCAAATGATAAATGACTATTTAAAAGTATTTTAACATCATCTTCCGTGTTCAGTACTGTCTTACTGTTTTGAGATGTATGATGATACAAGGCACAGATGATTTTTGCAGCAGGTGATCTTTATTGCTTTTGACCTGACTTTAATTTTTTTCCCCCAGACAAATGAGGCAAGCTCCGAGTCGATAGCTTCTTCCCCTAAAAGGGACACCATGAGCAACTTCCTACCAGACAGCAGCTGCTATGAGTTGCTCACTATCATAGGTAATTCTGGAGGGCTGGAAGATCACGGTCTGCTTTGCAAGGAAAATAACGTTGTCCTTGGTGGTCTTAATCACTTGATTTCTACCTCAGTCCTGAATTTGAAGGACAGGATAATATTACTAGCTAGGAGGATTCCTGTCCATGGGATACATGCCAAGGGAAGTGGTATCTGATAGAAAAATTACTCTTTATTAAAAGGCCAAAAGTAGTAAATGAGTGTGAAGACTATTGAAGGGTCAAGGGCTTGGGGAGTTCTCCAGAGAACGGTTGTTCCAGAAGTACTGCTGCAGCTTTAATGCTTTCTCTTGCAGGCAGAGGCTTTGAAGACTTGATGGTTGTGAACCTGGCCAGGTATAAACCCACAGGAGAGTATGTCACAGTGAGAAGAGTGAACTTGGAGGCCTGCACGAATGAAATGGTCACGTTTCTGCAGGTAACACCAATCCATAGTGCAGGTTAAGGAGAGGACAGACAGCAGGAACTTGCCAATACTGCAGTCATGTTTCTGCATTTACTGAATCTAATCAACGTATCTTTTGTCATTTTTTATTTTAGGGAGAACTTCACGTTTCCAAACTCTTCAACCACCCTAACATTGTGCCATACAAAGCAACTTTCATAGCTGACAATGAGCTGTGGGTAGTGACGTCTTTCATGGCCTATGGTAGGTGGAGAGAGGATACCTTTGTCTGACCATCATATCATGTAACATGAGATGGAAGAGATGAAGTATCCTTGGGGCTTTTGTTCTGACAAGTGGTGTTTTGTTTCTTTTTAGGCTCTGCAAAAGATCTAATCTGTACCCATTTTATGGATGGGATGAGTGAACTGGCCATTGCATATATCCTCCAGGGTGTACTGAAAGCACTTGACTACATCCACCACATGGGCTATGTACATAGGTATTAATAAACTGATCCATTTTTCTTCTCTTGGAAGTTCTTGGAAATACTGCTTAGAGTAGAGCAGAGAGGATGATTCAGGAGACATGGAACACACTAAGTTTTGTATTACTTTGCTGTTAAAGCAAATCAGTTTGATACTTACAGGGAACAATATCACCTTAGTACGCTGCATGAAAGTGTCACTGTGGAACAAACTTATCCCAAAGACCACTGTGTGTCTGAAATCACAATCCATAACCTTTAGTCCTGTATTTCTCCTTGCCACGGAAACATTCTTCGGGGACCTGCAAGGGGGTGAATAGAATCCTCTTAATGTTTGTAGAGAAGTGGTCCTTGGGTGGTTGTTCAGGAGTCTCCTTGTCCCGGTAGGCTGAGCAGGTGTTGTCCTGTGCATTGAGCTGGGCAGTAAAGTAAAGGCAGGGAACCTGACTGTTTTTCCCTTTTTTTCCCAGGAGTGTTAAAGCCAGCCATATCCTGATCTCTGTGGATGGGAAGGTGTACCTCTCTGGCCTGAGGAGTAACCTGAGCATGATCAACCACGGGCAGCGACTCAAAGTTGTTCATGACTTCCCCAAATACAGCATCAAAGTGCTACCTTGGCTCAGTCCTGAGGTCTTGCAGCAGGTGTGCTTAAAAAAAATGCTTGTGTTTAGTGATCTGTGGTATCGCTGTAATATTCTGAGTTCTTGGGGCACATTCAGTGGGTGAAGAGTGGGAGACATGAGAAAACTCAGAGTTACTTTTTCTCATGATGAGCTTTATCCGTTTTTTTTGTCCTTTTTATCTCAGAACAAGTAACCCCTTAGCTAAGGAGAAACCTATGTTCCTGTTAGAAGGGGAAATTGCTGAACAGAAGGTGTGCAAATGGAAGGAAAAGGAAGTGTAGAGACTAGAGGAAACAGATTGGGGGCGAGTGGCACAGGGAAACTCTATCAGATGTGTCTATTTGACTAACAGTTTAATTGTAGGTACCTCTATGGATTTGTCTCATTAACAAAGTGTCAATTCAGATCACATCCCTACTAGCTGGCTGATTTCATCTGCATGAATGTTGCCCTTAACTGTGTTTTAACACACAAAAAAACCCCACTACAATAAATCACTCTGTCTGTGGGTTGTACTGTTCCTGCTCTAATCATCTGGATTTGCTGGTTTGCATAGCAAGTCTTGGGTATTGGCCAGTCAATCAAGTCCCTAGGGCTAATTTTTCTTTTTCCTTCACATAGAATCTCCAGGGTTACGATGCAAAATCTGATATTTACAGCGTGGGGATAACAGCCTGTGAGCTGGCCAATGGACATGTCCCATTTAAAGACATGCCTTCCACTCAGGTAGGGTTTGAAAGCTGCTCCTTCCTCATCCTTTATCCTGGCTCACAGAACTGCTTTGCTACACTAAGATGTGAAGACAGAAGGGTGAGTGGGAAATCTCAACTGTCTAACTTACTGTGTGTGATGTTTCTTGTGCCCTGCTCTTCCAGATGCTCTTGGAAAAGCTGAACGGAACCGTTCCACGCCTGCTAGACACCACGACAATTCCTGCTGATGAGCTGACCATGAAGACCTCCCGCTCCAGTGCTAACTATGGGATGGGTGAGAGCATGGCCATCAGCAATGCACGAGCGGCCAACGGGGAGCCAGCTCTGCACCCTTATCTCCGGACCTTCTCCAGCTACTTCCATAATTTCGTGGAGCAGTGCCTCCAGCGGAACCCTGACTTCAGGTAAAGCCAGGTGAAAGCTGCTCTTCAGACTAGTTTAAGGCGAGGGAGTCGGCAGAGATTGTTCCAAGTTTTCTTTCCAAAAGTGGAGTGAGGATGTGCTCTATCCTCTGAGAGAAGCAATCCAAGCATGTAAAACAAGAACAGTGTTAACACTGGAGAATTCCCTTACACCCTTCTTCATGGAGCAGAGTGGTGCTGCACATCAAGGAAGCAAACTGAATGTGAATTTCTAGGCCCTGTGAGACCATTTTTATCCAGTTCCATCACTTGATCGGCTGCTCTTCAGCCAGCAGAGAATAATGATGAGAAGTGATAAAGGGCTGTATTTTCCTCTGTAATGAGGGCAGGGTCATCTGTAGCTGTGACAGACTTATCTGGCATGTCCCATGCTCAGAAACTGTCCTTGGCCAGGTGTTGTGGGGAGTGAATAGGTAACTGGAAGGTTAAAAAGAAGGTTGAACTCCTTACATAAAACACTATGTGATAATAAATACTTAGTAACAGTGTTACTGGTGACAAAAGGGAGACCCAATAGGTGAAAAATGGGAGAGGTAGGAAGGACCCTGGTCTTGTCTTCTACTGCCTGACTTCAAACACTGACATCTTTTCTTGTGTGCTTCTGTGATTCTGCCTCCCTTCCATAGGCCAAGCGCAGGCACTCTGCTCAGTCATCCCTTCTTCAAGCAGGTAAGGAGCACAGTGGCTTTGCTATGGTTGTCTTGCTGCAAGAGTGGGGTGTGGAGTTGCTGAATTTTGTGTGCTCAGGAGGGTTTGGTCACTAATTTAATGCAGTGTGGTGATCCTCTCATCCTCTGGGAGTGCAGGGTCTGTTCTCAACCATCTCTTGCCTAACAGAGGTGGTAAATCTGCCTGCCCTGTGTGGAACAGCAGTTCCTCACCCACAGGCTGCTGAGTACAGGGGCGGGGGGGGAGGGCAGTTCTAACCTGGTCCTCTGTGAGACTGAGCAAGTGATCTGTGCATTTCATGTCCGGTGTTGCTGCCTGAGTGTGCTGCCCAGGTGTGGAGCAGCAGCCGAGCTCTCTCCCCTGTGTGCAGATCAAGCGCCGCGCTTCCGAAGCACTCCCTGAACTTCTGCGCCCCGTCACCCCCATCACCAACTTGGAAGGGACGCGGCCCCAGGACCCCAGTGGCATTTTTGGCCTGGTATCAAATCTGGAGCAGCTCGATGTGGATGACTGGGAATTCTAGAGAAACAGGGACTACACGGAGTTCTGAAGGAGCTTTCTGGACATTGTAATTTATTGGTCCTGTTTATAAAAGCTAATGAATGTTACACACAGAAGAGTTTACAGGTCCTTGGGAAGGAACTTCAGCTGCCTGTTTACTTCAGAAAGGTAGCCTGGAAACGACAAACCTGAGCTGGAAAAGGATCAACCCAAGGAACTGGAATATTCCAGATGGTGCAGTTCCCAGAGGCCTCATCCTTGCAGTTGAGCACTGGTAGATCACTTGAGTGAGTTCATGTAGTTATGGTCTTTATTTTTGTGTTTCTAAATGTCACTGGCTTCCTCATATCACAGTTGAGGCTGCATGTCCCTACCCTCCATGGTTCTTTCTCTTTTAAGGGTGCCTTAGAGCTGAGGGGAGGTGGAGAGCTCTTAGTTTTGGGCATTTTCCTAGAACTGGTCAGATTCCTGTTAGTGTTGTCACAGGGCAAGTTTTGATGGGGGGAAAAGGGAATTATGTTCTTAGTTACTGTTTTGTGATGGAAAGTGGGAGATGAAAGACAACCCCATGCCGTTCCAGGCACTGCTGCTGCATTGGACATTCCTTTTCAGCACTGGATTTTTCCAGTGCTGGAGAGGGATTTTGAAGACTCCTGACTCAGTGCTGAGTGCTCTGAACTCCAGGTCAGACAGGGCTTTCTGGCCTCCCCCCCACCCCTGACTCCAGCTGTCTGTGTCACCGGAGCAGTGGATGCCTGTACCATGTACTAGCTTTATCCCCATCCAGTTCAACCTCATGCTTTCTGGGCTGATTTCACAGCACAAAACACTCTTACCAGCTCAGTAATTTACCCAGGCACAGAGGAAAAGCAAGTTCATTTCCCTGCTATATCCTCCTGCTCATGACTTCTGTACAGAACTGAACTTCACCTCTTCCGTTATCATTGCTGTTCTGCCTTCCCCGACAGGTAAAAGCCGCTCATGTGGCTCCCTGGGATTAACAGCTCTGTGGCTGCCCTGCTGCTGTGGTAGCTCTCCCTCATTCCATGGTATTTGGGTTTTTTTATTGGAGGTGTATTTGAGGCTTTTAGTTTGACTTTTCCAAGGACATGGGGTGCTGGAGGTCGTCTACTCTTTACTGAAGCACTGAGAACCCTTGTGTAGGTGCAGTTGATGGGAGTAGTGGTGCTGGCAACAGGTCCTTCTTGTGTTTATAAACTGTACTTGAACCCAGATAAAGTTTGTTACTCTAGTTTTTTGCCAAAACAAATAAAATATTTCTGAAGTTGTTTTTTTAAGTCTGCTGTTTCTTCAGGATGATGGAGTGAATCAGAGGGTGACACAGGTTGGCTGGGCATGCTTCCTCTTATCTTATTTTCATACAGCTCACCAGTTCATTGTAGCTGCCTTCATGTTTCAAAGGCATATTTCAACTAAATCAAGGAGGTGCACTTGCTCTTTTCTGAGTTTTGGTACAACTCTCCTCCCAGTGCAGGGGTGTTTGTAAGCTCAGGCCTAGTTCCTTCTCAGGATCAGGTTTGGCTCCTGATTTAATCTTATTATAGTAAGTAGATCTTAATTTCCTGGTTTGCTAGGAAGTCTGCAGCTTGCAAAAATCTTTATCCCTCTCCCAGGGACTGAATCCCTGGCACTTAAAGGAAGAAAAAACACAGTATCAATTGCCATGAAACCTTTGGGGCTGAGTGAATGATGGTCTGGGGCTGGCCAGGTTTTCTCACAAACAGGGCTGATTCAAGAGGTGTGTTGCCTACTGAAGTTCTAGCCTTCTCTTGTGCTCTAGGAACCAAGACAGGAGGAATAAATCCCCAATAACTGCAGTGCTCTAGCCTGTTTTCTCCTGAGTTAGCATTTTTAGGCTGAAGGATGAACTTAATGCAAGTTTGTATTTCTCAGCCCTATCCCTGCTTGCGCTTTTGCTCCGTGCTCAAGGATTATTATGGGCTTAAATTTTAACTTGGATAGTTTCATGTTTACACAGCAGTCGGGTCAGTGCAGAATTAGGAGCGAAACAGCAGTCAGTGACAGCCAAAAGTAGTAAGCACTAAGTTATGAAACTGAACACTTAGCTTTCAGCATCTCCTTCCCCAGGTGGGGTCCTAGGGGTAGCAAATAGCTCTATTCAGCCCCAGCTCTCTGAGTCTGACCTTACCTGTTCTGCCAGAGCAGCACACAAGGAATCCAGCACAGGTGGACAGGTAGCTGCTTGTTGGACACACAACTCCTGGCTCCAGCTGTGAGTTTTGTCTACAAAAGCTTTATTCCATTATATACAAATCAGGGTGCTCTGCTAGTGTGTATCCTCTCCATGGTCTGACTGCTGCTGCTCTTCTTCATCTCCTTTGTGTTTTTCCAGTTTTGCCATGAGCTCTGAAAAACAGGAACAGGTAGGATGAGGCCATAGGTGCAGGGACTTTCCCACACCAAAGCCAGGTCCTGTGAACACCCATCTCCACTAGAACTAGGGCAGCTACCAAGGATCCCTTGCCCACCGAGGCTCAGCTCAAAGCTACCCATGCTGGCTGAGTCCAGGCACGAGCTGTTAAGTCACTTCATCACTGTGTTACTGATGGGACAAGCTGCTCCCCTGGCACATCCCCCTTCCCTCTCTGGAAGTTGCTCCCTGAATTCTCCACACCTGGGCAAGCACAGACCCTCATTTTTCACCCAGGTCCTGATTTAATACCTGCTGGCACTAACAAACCTCTGTTGGCAGCTAAGAGCTGTGAGTTCCAGCTTAGGGCCAGGCCCAGCACCAAAAAAGTCCATCAGGAGCTGGTGCCTTTGCTGCTCTGAGTGCTAACTTGGAAGGTCTCTTCCCCCCAGGGGTCTGTTACCTTTTGCTGGGTTGAAGACCCCGTTGGTTTGCTTGTCACAGACATAGCAGCGCTGGGATTTGCGATAGTGTTGGAGGGCACACTTCTCACAGAAGTAGTGCCTACATCTGCATGGAGACACAGAGGTCACTGCAAGTCACCAGACAACAACCACTGGCGCTTGGAGTCAGAAATCTCCAGGATTATGGAGCAAAAGTGAGATGCAGGCAGAACTCGCTCTCCATCCCTGTCCCCGTGGAAGGTGTTTTGACAGTGCTTCACTGATGTGGAGTGTCAGCACAGAGCCACCAGTGCGTTCATCTCACACAGGTAGCATCCCAGCCAGCAGTGTGGGAGAGGGCTGACCTCAGCCTCCTCCTTGCCAAGCTCTGGGCCTTCCCATGCTCCCACTTCTGTGCTCAGGCAATGCAGTGTGCCATTACATGAGGAATGAAGGCATGAAAATAAAATCTCAGGGTTGCAAGCAAAAATTATGTAATGAGGCAACATCTAAGGAAACTCTTAAGTGCCTGAACAAGAGCTTGAGATCCCTTCCAAGGGGATGCCCCAGATGCAGGTAAGAGGCTCTCAGGTTCTCAGGGGATTTCCCCACTCACCAAAAAGCCATGGCAGACAAGCAGGTTCTACTCCCAGCCTGTGGGCAGTATTTGTCTTTGCCTCAACATTGAATGGCTCACAAGCTGGATCCGCAGCAGACAGGTGGCTTCTCGTGCCAAACAACCACTTACTTGGTGACTACGGGGTTCTTGAAGGAACCTCTGCAGATGAAGCACTTGAAAGGCATGTCCTCCTCATCACTGCTCACCTCGTAGTTTTCCTCATCTACAGAAGAGAGAGTGACCAACAGCGAGAGCAGCCAGCCCAGCTCATGCATGGGGCATGAGATATTAAATATGGAGACAGCACAGGAGGTGGGATTGAATCTATGCTGCAAACAATGGAGTTCTGGCATCTGGGTGTTGCTGATGTCAGTAACACATGTGGGACTGCACTATAATTAGGGCTAATGAGCCAGCAGGCCTGTTGCTCATCTCACAAGAGCAAACTCTCTACCTCACCCACTCGCTGCTATAAAGAGAAACCCACTCCTGATTTTTAGACTTCCTTCCAAACCAGCTGCCACCAAAACTCTGGTGCCAACTGAACAGAGAACTCTGTGCACCCTCCGACATGCACAGCAATGCTCATGAGCATAAGGCCACAGTTATGGACACTGTGAGTGAGAAAAAAATGATGTGCCCAGGAAAGGGTCACAGCTCCTGGGCGTCTGTGGGACAGGTGGTCCCATGTCCACAGACCCACACAACAGCAGGGCTCTCCCTTCACAGAGAGACAGGAGAAATCAACATCTTGAGTGGAGTCAGCCTGAAAGCAGCAGATCTCACCACTGTCAGTGGTTACAGGCCCTAAGCTTATCCTCCAGCAGGGACTTACACAGCTTTGGAATACAGAGCCCTTTTCTGTCTCACACAGCACAGGATGGATTAATACTCAACAGAAACTCCCTGCAGGGAGGCAGGATGTGGTGGCCTCATGCAAGTCAAGCTCTGGCAGGGGTGGACAGGGCAGTGGAGGGCAAGGCAGGGCTGGGGTGGGCAGGGCAAGGCAGGGGTGCTGTACCGTTGACTCCATAGCGCCCTTCGTCCAGTTCCCGCTCAATCTGCCAGCCGTGCTTGTAGTCCGAGCGGTCGTGCAGGAACTTGCAGCTGTCTGAGCAGCATGAGGAGAGAGGAATTAACAGCCTTACCAGGACACCTCATTCAAGGGCAGCCTGAGCTGTGCCCACCAGGTGGAAACTTGGTTGCTCCCTGCTCCAAGGCAGTGCCAAGCTCCTGGAGCAGGTGGAGGATCCCTCAGTGTTGACAGGCTGGGAGGATTCATCCTCTCTGTGCCACAGGGACAGTCCAGCAGTTCCACACATGGGAAGTTGGATAAGGAACAGGAAATTCCATCCCTCACATGGCCTCAGTGGACCCACATGCCTGTGGGAATGTGGGTCACTGGAACATTCCAGAGGTCCCTTCCAGAACTCCCGTTATCAGGAATTAGAGGCCCTGGGCTTTTAGAAAGGCCAGCATGAATGACAAGAACATTACATGGACAGCTCTACAGCAGCACCACACCCCAGCTCTGCACCGAAGTGTCTCTAAATCAGTCTCAGAACCACAAACTTGGGATCACAGCTGGACCTGGGTCCCTCTGCAGACCTGATGCAGCACAAGTTCAGCTGCAGGGATGGTCCACTCACCCCCAAAGCCACAGAACCCAGTCTCTTTGTAGTCCTTGCAGATGTCGGGCTGGTAGTCCCATCGCACTGTGGCCCGCAAGTGCTCTGGAGCACGGATGGGTCCTTTCCTGCAAAAGAGGAGAGGGTTCAGGGCCCTGCACAGCAGTCTTGGGGCAGGGCCTGGTCATAACCAGATACCAGCCCTATCACACAGACAAACTGGCATTGACAGTAACATTCAAGCCCTAAACAGGTGCCTTTGGGATCGTTCCAATTCCCCAAGGCTCATCCCAACCCACCTGACCATTCCTGAAGAGGCATTTCCCATCGACGTGTCCTTGGGCTTCACATACTTCTGGTAGTTGTTAATGCCACGGTAAATTTTATCATCCTCCTTTCCTCTCAGCTCCTAGGAGAGCAAAAAAATTACGGATTAGGAGAGCTTCATGACATAGATTAGCTTTCATCACTCCCCCTTCCCACCCTGCCTTCCTTAACACCAAGATGCCAACTAATTCACAAAATTCCCCTATTTCCAAGAGTTGTACTCTTGGTTTTTCAAACTTCAAGGGAAGAAGACACTCCAACTCTTCCTGGTGTGTAGAAGGGGATGAGAAAAGCACAGGCACTCCTGCTGCAGAGCACCAGCTCCTCAGAGCAAGGCTGACTCACCTCCTGGATTTTCTGGCTGCGCTCAAAGATGGCCTGGGCATCCTTCTCCTTCTCCGTGTCCAGTTCATACACTGCTGTGGCTCCCATGTCTTCTGGGCCAACAGGTTTCTGCAAAGTTAGGAAAACTGGTGACAAGAGTGTAGGGAATACCTGTACAAGACGGGATTGTCACAGAGGAAGTACTGGACACACCTGCTTTACCTTCTACCAGTTTCTGCCATCTCTTGGCATTTGCCAGGGATACCAATTTCCCATTGCACTCCAATTCTAGACTGCAGTCAGGAAACACTTGGCCTTATTTCACTCCTTCACACTCAGCCCCAGCTCAGCTGGAAGCTGCACTCAGGTCTCCCATGTCCAACATTTCAATCATAGGACCCTCCTGGCTACATATGGGATGTTACATCTGAACTCCTGACCCAGCTGGGGGTGGCCGAAATTCAGTTTTAACACAGTGATCTGCTCCAGATTCCTCTTAAATGGACTGAGCAGACATCTCTTCCGGGGGTTTATCTGATCTTTGGGAACAGCTGCACAGAAACCAAAGAATAATGACAGCCAGACTCAATTAAACACAAATGCAACTTGGGTGCCAGAAGCTTGTGGAGAACAAAGCTGTCATCTCCTCCTGTCCCCTTCCATTCTCTCCAGCAAGAAGGGCAAACAGGGAGCCCTTAGGGAGAAGGCAAAGCAGTGAATAATCAGTATGAGGTTATTTTTATATTTATCTCTAATTCAACAAGGAGATCTCAGTCTGACTCTGAGCTTTGCCTGGGGACAGCCAGGCATTATTCCCACTGACAGAGGATACACAACAATGAAATAGCTCTGAAGGAGTATATGTGATGTGTCGGGTTTGCTAAGCTCCCTGCCAAACACAGCTATGTGCCGGCTAGCTCTCCCCACCCCACTCCCGACAAAAGGAAAAAAACTAGTAAAAGGCAAAATTAATAAAAGAAATATATATATATATTTATAGATGTCTTATATAGATACAGCTAAATACTATGTACATATAATACAACAATCCCAAACACCCCCCAAAAAGGGAAAAGGGGAAAAGGGGAAGGGGAAAAAGGACCAAAAAGGGTAAAAACAAAACAATCCCACTCAATCAAATCCCAGGAATTAATTAAATAGAACAATAACACAGGAAAGATCTCACCAACTTCCCTTAGGAGAAGTGAGTGCCTTCCCTCCTCTGTCGGCAGAGACAACAGCTCTCAGCCAGGCCTGAGCTCAGAGAGATAAGCCAAGGCCTAAACACCGGGAACTGCTGGCTCTGTGTCCACCCGACAAGCGAGAGAGAAGGAGAGCAAAAGGAAAAGAGAAAAAGAGGCAGACAGGAAACTCCCTCCTGTCTTTATACACCTGATTACGTAAGGGAATGATATGGAATACTTCCTTGGTTTTGTATCCCGGTTTCTAGGGAAGGCCTACAGAAAAACTACCACATGTGAATACCTGCTTCTAATCCTACTGATGTCCTGTCCAGGCTCATACTGATGGGCAAAACTTCACTGGACCAATAGAGAATTAAGAGTAAAACCGCTTGAGGAGAGCAATTTGAGCTGAGATCAAATTTCACAGTTGATTTCTCTCCACTCCAGACATCACCAGGACACCTAGGACACCCTACCCATCAACCCCAAGAAAATGACCTCTCTGCAGCTCTTACTCCACCAGGAGTCACAAGGACAAAGGTGGAAGCACCTTCTAAGTCACCTCGAATCCTTGGTGAAGGAAGGTGGTCCAACACTGAAAACATAAACCCAGCAGCTGGACAATTCTGATCCAAGTGCTCCCTCTCCTGAAAATTCTGTGCAACACTGGGCAAGTCCATTCTCACCTCTAGGAAGGAAAGGCCAAGCTCTGATGGCCTTCAGGGGAAGGAGGGATAACCCCAGCACAAGGTGTTTGGCTGTGGAGACAGGCAAGTGCATCCACAGACAAAAAAGAGGGAATGGCTGAACCCATGTTCACACATTCTCTCTCTCAGTTATCAGACCCCCAGCCCCACTGAGATGACACCCCAGCCCTCCCTGCTGCCCGTCCTTACCGCCGACCTGGTGGACTTGTAGGTGACCCCGATGTCCCTGGTAGGGTCCTCGTCTTCACTGCTGCTCGGCGCGTACTCCAGCCTCTCCCTGTCCCTGCGCCGGGTCTGAGGGGCAGCACAGCAAAGACTGGGGAGAGAAGGGGCCGGCACCGGGCCTGGCTGGAGCCCGGCAGGGCCCTGCGGGCACACCCAGGTGCAGCAGGTCCGCCGTGCCCCCCGGGCGCTCCCTTACCTTCTGGATCATGGGGTTGGGGGTGTCCCGCCGCCGTTCCTTCCGCACCACAGTGCTGCCCTCCTCCCCGCTGCTCCCTGCGGGGACAGCCCGGCGTGAGGCCGTGCCGGAGGCAGGACGAGCCCCAGGGCAGCGTCCCCGCTGGGGACACCCCGGGGCAGGGCTCTCCGTTCCCCCCATCGCATGGGCTGCGCGGAGGAGAGTCACAGAGCCACATGGAACAAATACCGCTACTTGGGAGGGACCCCCAAGGACCATCCAGCCCAACCCCTGGCCCTGCAGACACCCCCCAACAATCCCACCCTGTCCCAGAGGATCATCCAAACGCTCCTGGAGCTCTGGCAGCCTTGGGTCCGTGCCCATCACCTTCTGGGGAAAGGACCTTTTCCCGAGCTCCAACCTGACGCCACTCGGCACAGCTCCAGGGGTCCTTCACCCACTGTACCACACGGACACGGGCTGAGGAGGGCGGCCCGGCCCTTTCGTGTGGGCAGCGCTGCCGGCGGCACCAGGCCGTCCCTCGCATCCCCAGCGTACCGGCCCGCCTCGGCCCGTGTCCCTGCGCCCTCGGGGTCGCCCCCAGCCCTCACCCTGCTCCTGGTCGCTGCCGGGCCGTTTCCGCCGGCCTCTGCCCACGGCCCGGCCCCGTTTCTTGAACAAGAAGCTGCAAACGCCGCTCTCCTCCGCCATCTTGTGCCGCCGACACTGATGGTAGAGCGCGGCGGGAGCGGCCGGATAGCACCCCCTGCCGGCCCGGAGGGCTGAGCGCCTCGGGCCGGGCCGGGGGTCCCGGAGGGGGTTCCTGTGTCCGTCCCCTACCCCCCATTCCCGGTCCCCATCCCCTGTCCTCCCTTCTCTCCCCTCTTCTCCGCGCAGCCCCCGAGTCCGGCGCCCGGGGCGGTTTCCACGCCGCCCGCGGCAGGCCCGGCGCGTTTCCGTGGCAACGGGGACGCCGCTGGGTCCCAGCGCCCGCCGGGCCCCGCCGGAGGGGCACAAGGAGCGGATCCCGGGCCTGCACAGGGGATGCCCTGGCTTCGCCCGCTGCCCCCGGAGGGTGACGGTGCGTGTGCACATGTGTGTGTGTGTACGTGTGTGTGTGTGCACATGTGTGTGTGCCCATGCGTGAGAGTGCAGGAGCCTGCCAGCAGGTGTGCCCCTGTGCGTGTTTGTCTGCATGGGTGTGCACGTGTGTGTTCGCGTGCATGTGCGTGGATGAGAGGGTAGGAGCATGCCAGCCTGTGCATGTGTGCATGCGAGCATGTGTGCGTGCATGTGTGGGTATGGCTCTGCACATATATGCACACATGTGTGAGAGTGCCAGAGCATGCCTGCATGTGCATGTGTGCATGTGTGTATCTGTGTGCGTTTGTGTGTTAGTGTGCACAGGTATGTTGGCAGGGTCATGAGTGTGCTTGTGGACACAGGTATCAGAGGGCATGACCATGCCAGAGTGTGCATATGTGCATGTGTGTGTGAGAGTGCATGAGCATGGCAGTGTATACATGTGAGCATATGTGCATGCATGTGTGCACATGTGTGCACTGATGTTGGACACTGGGGAGGTTTGTGTGTGTGTCTTTGCATATGTGTGAGAGTGCACAAGCATGCTAGCCTGTGCATACATGCCTATGTGGGTATGGCTGTGCATGCCTATGTGTGTACACGTGTGTGTGGTCATGTGTGTGTGTGTGCGCATGTCACGGTGCAGTCTCTTCCCTGCTCAAGGACTCTGGTGCCATGGAGCTCCCAGAGCTGTGGGCTCAGGTCCCTGCTCAGCAGCCCCCGCACCTCCCGGTGGTGCCAGGATGAGCCCCCAGCCCTGTCCTGCCCCAGACCCCCGTGCCAGGACACAGGACCCTTTGCCGGTGAGTCACGCCCAGAGTCCAGGGCAGCCGACTGGTTCTCTTCCTGCAACCCTGCCCTCGTTTTGGGACACAAGGGGACCCCTTGGACACTCTGCTTTCCCCCATGTCCTGATGGACCCCGGATCTGCCACCCTCTGGTCTCTGCTGCCTGCTCGGTGTGACCGTCTGGGTCTGGATCTGCTCGGCCACAGCTGATTTTACTATCAAGTGGAACTCCTCGTTTATTTGTGCCCAGTGAGAGCCAGTGCCTCTTCAGCACAGATGCTATTTGGGCAGTGCAGAGTGACAGAAGTGGTAAATCATATCACTGCTATCTTGTCCAGTAAACAGTGCCATAAATACCTTAATTGCATTTTTTTGCACAGGGAATTACAGGCAAACTGCACACAGAGCACCTGGCTCTGCCTCTGGGCTCAGACTTTGGGCCATCTCCAGCCAGCGTTTCACTCTTTCCGCACTGTGTTCAGTAACCAACCAAAAGTATTTGCTCCTACATCATCATCATCAAAGCTATTCCCACCTCTCCATTGTGTATTCTCCTTCACAGATCCCCCTCTGAAGGAGTTTGGGAGGTTAAGGTGAAGTCCTCAGAGCTACAGGTTCCCGCTACCTCCCTTCTGGCTCTTGGCCATCCTGGCTTCCTTGGCTGCTGTGAGACCACTTGTGAGCTCCCTCGGGGTTTGACTATTAGTATTTAACCTATTTATTCCCGATGTTTTGCCTTGATTCTGGGGAAATCCCAGTCCTCCAAAGCCCGGGGAAGCTGCCTTTATAGCCCAGGCAGGGCTTTCACTCGCCACTCTGCCTTGGCAGATCCACCACGCACCTTACACAGCCCCGCTCCCACGCTCGGCTCACCAGCTCTGCATGGAACAAACCCTGGATTTCTGAAACTCTCAGTGCTCAGTTTTGCTCCCCTGGGAGGTGAGAAGTGCGAAGCATTGGGATCCCCCTTTCCTGCAGCTGCCTGGTAAGATCCTTTTCCTGCGAACAGTTTGGTGAGGGGTGTGTGATGGGGCGGAAACTAGGCTTTTACAGACCTTGGAGGGATGAATATTTTCGGATGCTCGTAGGTGGGTGAACCCAAGACCGTGTCCAAAGTCTGGAGCGAAACCAGCCTACAGCCCATGGTCGGGTGCGGGGGAGAGGCTGGAAAAGCTAATTACGGCGGGGGGGTTTAAGTGCACCCACACTGCCAGAAATCGGAAAGAGACGCTCAGGGGGTCGGCAGCGTTGGGTCGGGGAGGAGTCCGGCGAACGAGGGCTGGGAGGAGAGGGGCTGAGTGAAGGGCTGGGAGGAGAAGGGCTGGGGGGAAGAGGGGCTGGGAGGAGAAGGTTTGGGGTGAGAGGTTGGGCGCACACAAAGGAGTGAGCGGCTGAAGACGGCTCGGCGCCGGGAGCCAATCGGTGTGGCGGCCCCGCGATAAAAGCGCTGCGAGCCGGCGGTGGGTGCGCGCAGAGAACGGCTCCCGCTCCGCGGTCTCGGCCCCTGCGGCGGGACACGGGCAGCAGGAGCCTCCCCTC
>VXAU01000684.1:277873-292341 GCA_013399695.1 Formicarius rufipectus
GCGGGCGGCCGGGGAGGAAGGGATGGAGAGGAAGGAGGGATGCAAAGACGGGGAGAAGCCCCGGGAAGCGGCACCGCCGGAGCCACCCGGGAGATGGGGGTTCATTCCCTCTCCGTGCAGCCCCCCGGGAGGAGGAATCATCCAGGAGCACCGGGAACTTTCCGCTTTGGGAAGAGACTCGGCCGAGGTGGTCGCGGGGGACAGATTTTTGGGGAGTGGAGACGTTCCGGGGGGGCATATTCTCGGCCGGAGATGCTGCCGGAGCTGCCGGAGGGAGCCTGTTGGGGGGCGATGCTGTGGAAGGAGGGGTGAGCTCCCCGTGTCCGGTGTGAGCCGCGGGGGCGAGGGGCTGGTACCCTCTGGATGGAGAGGAGGCCTGTGCTGGCTGGATCCGCTGAGCGTGTTGTCTGGGGGTGCGAATTTCGGGGCTCCCACTTCTCGTTTGGGCTGTAATTCCCCTTTTGTTGTGTGCTGCAATACATGCCGGTGGGGGGCTGGATAGATCCATTTTATTAAGCTGATCAGAAAGAGCAGAGATGAAGAAAAACCTGTTAGATCCCGACTACCTTATCCCCGCTTCGTTAATGCCTGCTAATTCCCGATTGTGTGTCTCCTACCGCCTCATCCAGCCTAGATTTAAACCTTTCCAGCGACAGGTCTTTCATCACTTCCCTCGGGAGGCTGTTGCATGACTGTGAGATTTAATAACAACACAAATGCCCTGAGCTCTGACATAACCCTTAACAGCTAGGGATCTCCCAGGATCTCACAAAGGAGACCAGCTCTGTTTTCATCGAGGGTAGGGAGAAAAGGGAACAGAAAAAATTAGCAGCATAGCCGAGGATCAAGCCCAGCTTTCCCAAGTCCCAGTCCGATGCTGTAACTACTGTATTTTGAGCCAATCTGATCTGTCTAATCCCCTTGGATCACTTGAAACCAGCTAAGCTACCTTGTAGATCATATTTCTGATCAATTTTCTGCTGATTTTCGTTTATGGGGTGAGCATCAGTTTTGAAAAAGTGTGATAGTTCAGCCTTGAAAACTGGGCTTTTGTCCACCAAAGACATCGTGTGAGGGCTTTCGCAGGGAAGACATCTGGTGCCTCAGCTGAGCTCTCGAGTATTTAAGGCCAGGAGTAGCATATCTGCAGCATTATTAACATAGATTACAAAATAATTGCAGGCCAACCAACCAAGCTTAGGTTGAAACAGTCCCAGTTTTAATGTCCTTTTTCAATAGGAGAAGCAAATTTCTGGTTCCAAAGTGAGGGTCTGTCGGAACCAACCTCTTGGGTTTTGCAGAGTGCCTGGATGCATCTTCATTTTTATGCAGCTCAAAAACAGGCTCTTGACCGTTTCTGGTCAACAAAAATCCCATTAGACTTCTCATTAGGGAAAAGCGTGCCTATTCTGGTTTCCTTCAGCAGGTCAGTCCTGTGCGCCTTCAACTATCCCCCCAGGTCCTGTGTGGTGATGGAGTTTTGATTTTCCTTTTTGCCCTCTCTCATCTCTTTCAGGGTTGTTGGTCATTGCCAGGCAGCTGCCATGACCCCCCAGAGGTGTCTTTTGTCTTTTCTTTCCCACTGAAGTCATTCTTATGTGCCATCTGAGGGTGTTGCAATGCTTACCATTAGCAAAAGCTCTAAGCTGGAAAACATTAAATCTGGGTGAAGGGATTATTGCAATATCAATGTTAAGTACACTTTAGATGCTTTTCTCACTCCTCTGGTGTGCCCATAACCCTCTCCATATGGTCAGATCGAGGTTTTCAGACACAAAGTGCCTCAGTGTCCTCTGATGTGCCTCTCCAGGCATTTCCCAGCACACTCGTTGCTGCACTGGAATCCCAGGGATTTCAGGGCACCAAATTCTATACTGGGCTGTATGGCATCCTGGATCCAAAAAGGGAGGATGAAGGTGAAGACTGGAAATTGGGCAGCTCATGAAGAATGATCTTTGAAGAGATTTAACTGCAAATATGATTTTGGTGGATTTTAAAAACACTCTACATTTGGGCAGCAAACAGCATCTCTTGTAGGGGTTGTGTGGAGTCAGGGAGCATGGAAAGGGGCTGTACTGTACTTTGGGGTGCCTGGGACAGGGTTCACTCTTGCTCTTACTGGGTTTGCAGGTAGTGAAACAGCAAAAATTCTTGGGGGGTCTCTCATGGCGCAAGAGATGGACTCACCTCCATAATCAAGGCTGAAAAAGCCCTATAAGGTCATCAAGTCCAACCACCCACCAGCACTGACCCCTGTCCCCAAGTGACACATCTACATGGCTTTTAAATCCTCCCAGGGTTGGGGACTCCACCATAGGAAACGCCAGTCCAAAGTCTAGTGGATAATGGGTGATATTCCACAAGAGGAAACCAGCCAACGTAACATTTACAGGTTGTGCTTGAGGAAAGAGGAAATTACAGGCAATTACAAATCAATTAATTGGAGTACAAGGGAAGGTTGGTTTCTAGAGCAGGTCTTGGAAGAGTAATCAAAGACATGCTGTTGGGAAGCAGAATAAAATGCTGGGTGGTTTTAGCACAGATCATGTCACGTTGGCTCAGTGTCTTCCTTGGATATGATAAAAGACTTGTGAATCAACAGGGCCTCATGGATACAGTGCCCCAAGCAAATGATAATTTTAGGTGGAGATCAGGAAAGAGGAGAGGGAAAAGAGAGCAAAATGGAAGGAGGGCCCCTGGATCCTTCTACAATGTAAGGGCACAGCAGGCCAGATGTTTTCAAGGGTGCCAGATGAGTTTTGTACCAGAATTCCAAGGTCTGAGATGTTCCACGGTGGGGAGAAGCCAGCTCACCTGCTTGCATCAAGGTGGCTGTGGGAACAGAGAACAGGCTCAAAGAGGTTGGCTTCTCCTGCTAAAAGAACAGCGATAAAGGAATGTGATTTATCTTCATGAATCCCACTGGTGAAAGAGAAACAAGGAACATAATGTATAATGGTAAATGGATATACACTCATGTAGAAGACCAGGAGGTGGGAGTTCCAGGTGGAGTGTGGTTTATGGAAGAGATTATGGAAGAGCTGAAAAGGAGGGGGAAGAATCATGAGCTGCTGTTTGCCTTCTGTGCTTATTTGTACCAGGTTTGTGTTGCACCTCATTAGTAGTGCCACTCTGCAGAGCTTTCAACATTCCTCTCAGGGAAGCACTTTTGCCTCATGTCCAGCCTGAAACTGCTCAACCTGCAGTTTTCATCCAGTACTGCTGAGGATTTGTCTCTGCCTGGAAAAGTTCCTGCTTCTGGAAAGCAGAGGAATCCCAGTAGCACCCTCCTGGCGCATCTACCCCTTCAGGGGGAGGCAGGGGCAGGGGAACAGCCCAGACCTCTGTGTCCTGGTTCTTCCCAGGCCATGCACCTCCTCCTCAGGGGAGAGCAGGGAGGAAGGTGGGAGAGCAGGGCTGGTGTGCAGGGCTTCCCTTGGGCTCCCCCCCCCGGGTCCCCCATTGTTGCCCTGACAAAGGCAGCCCTGTTCCTCCCCACAACCATTCCTTGTCAGCATCCCTCAGCGTTTCTGCTACAGATTTCCTGACCACTGGCAGCCTTTCAAGAGGCAGCCCAGGCGCAGGACGTGGACAGAAAGGGGATTAGTGGAGCAGAGTGGTGGAGGAGAGTGCCATGCCCTGGGGTGCAGGCAGAGATGGCTCCATGCCCCACAGATCTGAGGTGTCCCCACAAGTGTCCCTGGAGCCCTCCACCTTGTGCCAAGCTGTCAGGGACCTGCCCTGGGTCCCACATGCTGGTGAGGTCAAGTGGTTGGCTCAAAGCCATACAAGGGCCAAGGGCTGAAGCTGAATTAAGGGCTCCATGGCTAAAGCTGGAGCCATGACCACTGGGCTGGCTCCATCATCCTGCTGTGCCCCTTCCCTGGCAGGGCTGTGCCCAGTTCTGGCACTGGTCTATTTGATGCTGGCTCTGCACCACACACTTTGTTTCTTGGTGTGGGTTAACTGTGAGATTCCGAGGCTTCAGAAACAGGGGTCAGATGGGCAGTGAGCTGGGTGATTCCCAGGCTCTGCAGACAAGCTCTTCCAGCTCCTCCTCACCTCCTCCCCACACCATCCTGCTGCGAGGGGCTGAGCTGCCCGTGCAGCTGCAGGGTCAGCACTGTGCTGTCTATGTGGGTCTCCCTAATCCTGCCCATGACCCTGGGCATTTCCATCCCCACAGCCCCCAGCTCAGCCCGTATTTCCTGGGGAAAAGCCCTGCCAGCCTCTCCGAGGGGTCGAGGCTCTGCCCTTTCCCCACTGTGCTGGTTGGGGATGCTCCATGGCCCGGGTGGATGGAGCAGGAAGGGGCCTGGATCCCCCACACCGTTCTCTGCCTTTGGGAAAGCCTGTGCCACGGTGCAGTGATCCCTGCAGCAAACACACCCTTCCCAGGGCTGTGATGGGAACCAGATGGCAGAGGGGGGCCTCACGCTGCTTCCCCGGGCCGGAAACTCCTTGGCTCTCAGAGAGACCATCGGCCGGCTCCGGGCTGGGGGCCACTGAGAACAGCTGCACCAGCGGTGGGGGCACGGAGAGCAGGCTTGGTCACCACCTGGTCACCAGTGCGGGTACTGGGAGCAGCTGGGTTGGCAGTGGGTGACCCCACTGGAGAGGGGAAGGAGGAAAAGGCTCCCTGCCCCCTTCCTGGTGGTAGGAAATGCGATCCTTTGGAGGCAGATTGTGATTGGGGAATTTCCTTGAGGGGCCACACCAGATGTTCTCTCTCCCTGCATCTGCCCCAGGGTCAGGTGAGAGGGGATGGGGGAGGCTGTCAAGGAAAAGTTCTGTGATGGAGCAGCTTCTGGGAGGAATGTTGGGTTCCTCCCGCCCCAGACTGCTTCCTGCTTGGAGCCACAGGGCAGCCGAGCACTGCTCCAGCTGCTCCACACGACAGCAGGCACATGTCCCCTCTGGATGCTGGACAAATTCCAACCCCAAGGTCTTGAGTCAAACTCCAGCTCACTGAGATCACCCAAAAAGCCCCCAGAGCAGGACCAGCAGCTGCTGCTGGTGACCTGGGCAGCAGAGCTGGCAGGCAAGGCACCAAGTGCATCCCGCTGGCTGTGGTGCCACACCGAGATCCACCTCCCTGTGTCTGCCAAGCTGTGGCCATCAGTGCTCCCATAGGGAGCTGCTCCATCTCCCTGGGTAGATGGCACAAGCCCAAATGCCCTGGAGAAAGGGTTTTCTTGTCCACACCAGCCATCAGTTGCTCCCAGAAGGACAGAGGCTGGAAGGCACAGGGGTTCTCACCTTAACCTGACCCAAATACCTGAAACTGCTGGCATGACCAGGAGAGGACAGTCCTCACTCCCGCTCTTCCCAGGCTGCATAGCTGGCTAAGGGCTTTAGGGAACAGAGGTTTGGAATAGTCAGATCCAGCTGTGATGCAGAACTTTGCTGTGAAGGGAGGCTCTCTGGCTTTGTCTCAGGTGCCCTCTGTGCTCCTCAAAGCACAGCCCCAAGGGCTCCATGAGCGACTCTGAAGGCTTTGCAACATCAGTGTGGCAGCAAAGCCTGTGCCACAGCAATCCTCCACTCTTGGAGGCTAGTGTTGGCTGCCTTGGGCTCAAATCCCATCCTGTGCTCATTGGAAGCACGCTGATAGCACCTGAGAGCCTCCTAGAAACCCTCCTGCAGCCTCTCGCTTGTTCTGCTTCCCTTATCACTTCAGCACACCCTTCCTCTTTGAGATTTCTGCTCTTGCCTCCTGCGCTTGGGCAGGAAGGAGGTTAAGTAACTCTGCTTCTGTGCCCGTGGGGGGCTGTGTCTGCACCGAGGGAACTCTGGCTTGAAAGGACGGCTGGAAGAGGGTATGTGCATGGAGGACACAGGAATGTGGAGGGGATGGGACTGGGTGGAGGATATCGAGCCATGGGGTAGGATAAGTGGGGAGGAATTGAAGGGAAAGGGCTTTGGGGGAATGAGAAGTGAAGAAACAAATAACAGGTGAAAGAATCCACGTGCTTATGACAGAGTCACAGACTGGTTTGGGTTGGAAGGGATATTAAAGCCCATCTCGTTCCTACCCCCTGCCATGGGCAGAGACAGCTTCCACTAGACCAGGTTACAGGGAAGGGCAAGAGGGGAGTGATGGAAAGGCAGGGAAAACCGAGGGAAAGAAGGTTGCTGGGGTAGGGGAGGAAGATGAGCTGTGAGGGAAGAGGAAATGCTGGGGGTACACAAATATTTGTGTTAAAGGTTGGTGTGAAGGTGAAGGGCAGGTGGGAAGGGGGAGGGTTGTGCATCTGCATCAAAGGCATGTATGGGGCAGGGACAGCAGGTTTTCTGGGTTCCTCATGTTGCCTTCTGGTCTGAGCTGGGCTGTAGCACCTGTCAGACCCCAAGACATGAAGGGAAGGTCCTGTTCCAGGGAACAGGGGGCAGAGAGGGGCTGTGGGTTTGGGCACGGGCCCCCAGCAGACTCTGGGCCCAGCAGCTGCTGCCTGTGAGTGAGCTGGGAGAGCAGGAAATAACAAGCAAACCGCAGAGAGACGGGAAGTGATCTCGGTAGAACAGAGATGAGGCTCTGAAGGGTTTGTGATGAGGCTGTGCAGCCCTGGGACCTGGGGCAGAGTCTGTCAAATCTGAAAGCAGCCACGAATTTTGGGTGCTTTGCTGGGCATAGTACAAGCCTGGTGCCAGCTGCTGGGTGTTTGGCAGCCAAAGAGTCCCCCAAACCCAGGGCATGTTTGCAAATGTCCCTGTGAGACCAGCATTGAGGAGATGGTCCCTTCCCCAAGCCCTCCACCCTGACATATCTCTGTCCTATAGCTCTCTCAGGGTCTGTTCCAGCCCTTGGACATCAGGAAGGTTTTTGAGGCGACGATGTGTGGCCGAGAGGGTTCAGGAGGAGATGAAAGCAGTTCCAGGCAGGAGGGGTGGTGCTGATTTTCCATCCCCTGGCTCATCCCTATCCTTGCAGAGCTGCACATTCATCCTCTTCCCTGCTCTGCTCCTCCTCAGCAGCATTCACTCAGTTCAGTTCTGTGTGTGCAAACCAGGGCTGATCTTTCTCGAGTGTTTTGAGGTTAAAGTGTGGTGGAGAAAAACCTCTGAGGCGCTGTCAGTGCCTTTTCAGCTATTTTTTTTTTTTTTTACCAAAAGGCATGATCTGCAGTGCTGGTGGTTTTGTTTCTGTGCTGGTCCCAGCCCTGTCAGCACCATCCTCCTGGGCACTCAGCACATCACATGAGGCCACAGCTCCCGGGGCTCAGCCTGGAGGTGACATGGACTCCCCAGAGAAGACAAAATCCCCATCACTTGCTCTGCTGAGCTGTGATCAGTGAGACTTTTCTGGGCTAAAATTAGACTAAAATCATCGTCCTTCCTCAAGCAACATCAGTCTTTCAGTGGCTGCATTGGTGAAACAGGGTGCTGGTTCTGCAGCCTCGGCTGGGACTTGGCCTCGGTGCCAATGGCTTGGCCTTTGCCTGGAAGTGGCACCCACACGTGGGTTTAGAGCAGGAGCCATCACATCACCTTCTGCTCATGTTCCCAGCAGTCCTCTCCTGTCCCAGCCCAATACCTTTGTATGGGATTAGAGAGTTGGAGCTGCTGAGCTCAGGGCCTCAGGTGACACAATCCCAGGCTGGTTTGGGTTGGGAGGGACCTTAAAGCCCATCTCATTCCACCCCTTGCCATGGGCAGGGACACCTTCCCCTAGACCAGGGTGCTCAGAGCCCCAAACTCTTTGGCTTCCTATCACGGTATTCCAGACCTGGATCTGCTGTCTGTGGGTCCAATCTGCTGCACCTGAACCTCTTGGCTCCCTCAAGAGGCCCCCAGCTCAGCAAGGCTGCTCTGACCCCACGGAGGAAGCTTTGAGCACACAACAGCTCCTGCAGAGCTGCAGGGTTTGGGGTGATGACACCAGTCTCCAAATGATGACATTTCCTTTCCAGGTGTTGCAAGAGGCCTGTCTTAGACATCTCCCCAGAGAACATCGACCCACAGACTTCAAGCTCAGGACTAAGTAGACAGAGGAGGGGAAGGTACCATGTTTCAGGCCACGGGACCTGCCAGCACACCCCCGACTCATGTACGTAGATTCTGCGGCTTGCCTGGGAATTTCACCCCAGTTTTGGTTCTCAGGGAGGGAGGATTGTCTACAAAAGCTGTATTCCAGGCCTGACATCTCAGAGTGATCAAAGGCACAGCCACTGCTCTTCAAACAACAGAGCTGGGGACAGGAATGTTCCAGCAGAAGGTGCTGTTTGCTGAGCACACTGAAGGGCATCCAGGCTTGGGCTCACCCAGATCTTGTCTGGAGTTGCCTCTGTTTGTTTGTGTTTCCATGGCTTTCCGTGGTCACAATTGAGAGCATTTGAGCTGCCTAGGATTGGAGCGATTGGAGATGGAAAAACATAAAGGCTCAAGAACATCTCCTGCTGGGACAGGATACGGCCTTTCCCCGAGGGGAGATGTATCAGATATGGAGTAGATGGCGAGCCTGCTCCGAGCCAGGAGGCTGCCGAGAAGTGACGAACAGCAGTGGATTGCTGCAGCCTTGGGAACGGATGTATCCCAGCTCCAAGGAGGCAGCCTTTTCCTTAGCTCTGGTCAGCTGAGCCTGCAAACAGCACATTAAATCCTAACCCCGGGAGAGCACCTGCGGTTGTTCTGCCACTGCCAAGGGACACAACTGGTTTTACACGGCCAGAGCCTCCTCGCTGCCCGTGTCCCACTGTTGACTTTGGCTCACGCTGCTGGCCTTGTGGGAGGGAGAGGAAAATCACGTCCCTGACCTCAGGCAGTGAGAGCAGTTGGGAAACGTCTGAGGAGGCAGCGCAGCCAGGGGAGAGTTTCCTGTGGTCTCTCAGACAAGCTGTTTCCAAAAATACAAAGGAGAAACGATGGGGAAGGACAGAGCGGGAGGAACAGGGAGGGGGTGAGAGATCAGCCCCGGGGCAGAGAGGGGCAGCGCTGGACAGGCAGAGGAAAGACAAGGAGAATGGGGTAACATCCCGGGGTGATGTCCCAGGATGACGTCCTGGGGTGACATGCCAGGGTGAAGTCCTGGAATTGCACTGCCTCAACCTCTTGAAGAAGCAGTGCAGAGAGTGAGCCAGCCCACTTGCTGAAGTGGGATTACCCCTTTGATCCCGACAGTCTGGAGGGAGGAGGGAGCATTTCCAGCAGTACAAAGGCAGGTGGGACACTCACAGTGGGTGTGTGGGGAGGGCGCAGAAGTGTTGGGCAGGGGAAGAGGGGAGGATTTGGGAAGAGATGACCTGTTGCATCTAAAGGTGAGGGAACATTTATCAAAACCCTGCCCTGAAATTCCAGGGCACAAGCAGAGGCACCTCAGTGTTCGGGTTAGGGTCTCTGAGTAGCACCTGCCCCCTACAACATCGTGGAGCAGTTCTGCCCTTACCCACTGCCCTTCAGCTCTCCTCTCGTCTCCTGAGCCTGCAGGACCTCGGAGGCGTTTCCTGCACAGCAGCAGCAGCAGCTGAGGGGCTTGAAATGGGGCAGAGGAACTCAGAAACAAAACATCCGCCCCGAGGGGAACTGGCACAAGAGCTCCAGCTATGCTCGGGGGGTGGGCGGGAGGGGAAGGGGGAAGTGGGCAGGGTACCACCCTCTGAGCCCTGGCAAAGACACACCTGGCAGCACTGCTGGAGCCCTCAGAGCAGAGCTGCTGCTGGCAGGTGCATAAGCCACAGGTGATGGTTTGCCAGTGCAGGTCACAGAGGGGCTTTGCCAGAGGCTTTTGCTGCAGCAGCTCAGCGAGTCCTTTCCCCTCCTCTGCCTGCCACAGGCCCTTGCTGTCCCCAGAGCTGTGGCAGCAGAGCTCCTGTGCTGTCATTCCTGGGGGATAATATGAGTCCCAAGATGTGCATGGTGATGCCACTGGTCAGCTCAGGACAGCGATTGATGCCTGCAGGTGGTGAGAGCTACTCATCAGGGGACAGTCCTTACCTTGCAGTGCCCATGCTGTGACATCTTCTAGGGCCATGTTTAGGTGCTGCCGCCACAAAACAGCTCTACTGTGCCTGGCCATGGGAAACAGAGAGCTCTGCCGTGCTCCTGTTGGATAAGAGGACTGGCAGCTCTGCCCCTGTCAGGTTCCACAGCCACCTGGTGCCTCATTCCTGCTCTGCAAAATGTCCATGTTTTTCCCTCTTTCTCTATTTTCCTCCCTTCCTTTTCCTCTCCTTTGGAAAAGCACCACAGCACAGGCAGGGGCTCACATACCAGGACCTGACAGATGTCGTGGCCTCTGGGCAGCGAGTTCAGGGTGCTGTGATGGCACAGCAGAGGGGCTGGTGTGTCCCGGGGGCCTGCAGAGCAGCTGTCCATGCTAATCCTCTTCCCCACCTCCTCAAGCACAGCTCAAAGTCAGGCCAAGCTCTCATTTTGATTTCTTCTTCCTTTCTCAGGAGGCAAAGAGCAGCTCAGGAGGCAGCACAGTGCAGCGCTCCAAGGTACCTGTGACTTTACCACATCATAGAACCATCATGGAATGGTTTGGGTCGGAAGAACTTTAAAGGCCACCCGGTGCCACGCCCTGCCATGGGCAGGGACACCTTCCACCAGCCCAGGTCGCTCCAAGCCCTGTCCAACCTGGCTTGGACACTTCCAGGGATGGGACAGCCACAGCTTCTCTGGGCACCCTGTGCCAGGGCCTCATCTTACTGATTCATGGCAAGGTGGGGAGGACCAAAAGTCCAAGGCCCATCACCAATCCAGCCCAAGGTCAGTGGAGTGGCCCAAGGAGGGGAATGTGGGCCTGCTTCACCCTCACCAACGCTCCAGTGAATGATAGCACAAATGCCAGGGAGGAGGGCTGTGTTGGGAGCCAGGCGCAAGGGATCCTAAGCTCTTTCCTCATCCTGTCTCTCCCTGTGCTGTCCCCTTGCCCAGTCATTCAGCCTGAAGGCACAGGTGAAGGAGATGTGCACTGCCTGCCAGAAAACCGTATATCCCATGGAGCGGCTGGTGGCTGATAAGTTCGTGTTCCACAGCTCCTGCTTCTGCTGCAAGCACTGCCATACCAAGCTCAGGTGAGCCAGGCTGGGGCCTGCCCTGGGATTGGTGTCACCACAGCTCTGCTGGGTCTGGGTGGGGAGACCCCCTCAAACACTGCACCCACCCCCTAACCCACCACAGCCCCATCCTAAAGACCCCCAGCCCACTCATCACAGCAAAAACAAGGTTTATCTGCTCACCTGCTCCCAAGTCTCAGCTAAATTCCACCTGCTGTGGAAGAACTGCTTCCCCTGGAGAGCTTCCCCAGGATTACACGGAGCTGAGCCAGAGCCTCCTCCTAGAGGAGCTCCCTGGAGACCTTCCTCCTTACAGACCTGCTCACAGCAACCCTCACCACCCTGCCCTGTCTGGAGGGAGCCCTTTGCCCCATCTAAGGGTCTCCTCCTGCCCCTTCCCTCCCCTGTCCTGCTGCCCCCAAGCCCCAGCTCCCCGTGCCCGTCTGACCCTGCCCTCCCTCCGCAGCCTGGGCAGCTACGCTGCGCTCCACGGGGAGTTCTACTGCAAGCCCCACTTCCAGCAGCTCTTCAAGAGTAAAGGCAACTACGACGAGGGCTTCGGGCGCAAGCAGCACAAGGAGCTGTGGGTGCACAAGGAGGTGGAGAGTGGCACCAAGTCGGCGTGAGCGGGACCAGTCCACCTTCCTCCCCTGAAGCCCAGCAGAGCCTGAGGGGTGCTGAGCACACGTTAACTGAGCTGATGTAAAGCGGGACCTGTGGGAGTGGAGGGGGCAGCCCACCCTTCTCTGAGGGTTCTCAGAGGGGTCCTGCAGGTCATGAAGGTGGGGCAGAAGTGAAGGGGTGCAGTCCCCAGACCTGAAGCCCTCTCTCTGCAGGCCCCTCTCCCCATCGAGATCGTACCAGGAGCACTTGCCCCCTCCTCCCAGGGACCCCCAAGCCCTGTTCATACATTTCAGGCCTGTCACCATGGACAAGGAGATGACTGCAGGGGGATTTAGCCAGCTTGTGAGCCACAGCAGAGCTCCCAAGTCCTGCCATGCCAATCCTGCCTTGCTGGGGCTCTGGATGAGGAGGGTCCTTAGTTTACATCAGCTCAGTTCAGGTAGCTCAGCCTTCAGGGTGCTGCCCTGCAACTGTTTAACAGTGTCTGTCTTTTTTATATTTGCCTTGGACCGGTACGTTCTGCGCCGGAGCCTCCGCGGCCACTCCGTGCCACGCGCTCTTTTATTTTTGTAATACAAGGTGTCCGAGTCTTCCCTGGCTTGTCCTGTGTTCCCAGGGCACGGGGAGGTGGGAGGAGGGGTCAGGTGCCCGTCCTGGCCGCCCAGTTACTGTGGAAAGAGCCTCTGTCCACTCAGGATCCAGGAAGTATTCCTGGATATATGCGAGTAATGTGATGACTGAGGGGAGGGGGCAGCCCACCCCTCTCTGAGGGTGCTCAGAGGGGTCCTGCAGGCCATAAGGGTGGAGCAGAGGTGACAGGGGTGTAGTCCCCAGACCTAAAACACTCTCTCTTCACATCTTTCTCCTCAGTGAAATCAGACCAGAAGCACTTGTCCCCACCATGAGACCCCCAAGTCTTTGGGGACCGAACCCAGGATTTCAAATGGCACATGAGTGTTGCCTTGGGAGCTGCACAGCCCAGCTGTGCACCCTCACACCAGCTGCCACATGGAGCCCAGGTACCACTCTCATCAGATCTGGATCCCCCAGGATCAGATCTACCCCTTGCCCTGCACGGGCATCTCTCACTCCCCCTCCACATCAGGGATCACCATGCCCTGTCTCTGCCTCAGCGCTCTGCCAGGGGCCAGCAGGGCCATCACCACTGGGCTGGCTGGTGCCACACAGGTCTGGTTTGGATCTATGTCATATCCAATTTTTGAGTGGCACAGTCTGTACAGGTTAATGAGCCCAGCAAGCCCTGCCAAGCTGGAGAGCCAAATGCAGGAAAACCAGGGAAAGTGGGTGAATCTGGTTTTAATTATTACTTACCCTCTCCTTCCACACATGGTTTAAAAGAATAAGGGTTTAGGAACCTCATGTCTTTTGAATTCTATGAGAATTGGGCTTTTCAGAGCCGCCCTAGCAGAGCAAGAACTTGTGATAGCCCCTGTTCCATCACTTGACTGATTCCATCAGCTCCACCGAGCACATGCTGTCTGGGAGAACCCAGACACAGCCACAGGAACAGAAGATAAGGGTGGAGGAGGGAGAAAGGTGGGGGTGGGTGGTTCACAGGAGGATGAGATGGCACACACGTGCTCTTAACCGGGTCTCTGGAGTGCCCTCCACTCAGTACAGTCCTTTGGGAGGGGCTCTGGGTGTGCACCCACAGCCAGGCAGCACCTCCACAGCAGCCACAGTGGACGTGTCACATCATCCCAGTGCGGGTGTCACACAAGTCCCAGTGGAGATGCCACACCGTCCCAGTCACACCTGATTTTGGGCACAATACCTGCTGGATGACCCCAGGAGCCTGATGTTGGACCAGTCATGTCTCTTTTTTCACTCCAGGGCTTTTTGAAGGGCTCCTGGGAGGGAACCACCTGGGGATTCCCTGAGTCAGCACAGCAGGGACTGTGCACAGACCCTGGCAAGGCTCAGAGGGGTTTCAGCCTCACGATGAGCTTTCACTGTCCCCACCACACAGATGCTGCCCACTCCTCACACCAACACGCAGGTGGCAGATTTACACCCTTAAAAAGTCCTCTCTGAGAAGCCCTGTGGTCACAGAGCAAAGGGGCTCCTGTGTTGCCTAAGTCGGCTTAGAAAATGAAAGCAGAGCCCTGGGTTCCGCTTCCTGCCTCTTGCTGCCTTCACTTCCCTATTCCCTTGCTCTGCTCTTCGCTCCAGCAGCGTTTTTAACTACACAAGGTGGTTTCAGGGCAGGGGAGGGAGAAATAGGCAGCCCTTAAAAGCTGGGGTTGTAGTTAGGAAGGGAACATCCAGCCAGAACAGTAATGACACTCCATTTCCTTCCCTCCCCCAAACTGAAATTTGGGATTTTGTCGAAAGGCCCTGGTCTACCTGCCCCTTCTCCCATGGGCACAGCAAACTGGGGGGAGCAGAACCAGAGGGTGCACGGACAGGTGTGAGATCTCCAGCTGCTGTGGGATCCTGTGCTGATTTTGGGAGCTGGAAGCAACACTCAGGTGATATTTTACCAAATAAACCCCTGATAACTCAGGGGAGGGAAGTGACTCCAGTGAGGATCAGGTTCCCCCAGGGAGAAAGATGCTGGATACAGCCCCATCCCAGGGAATGAATGGCAGCTGATGGCAGCTCCTGCTTCTGATGGACATGCCCACGGGGAAACCCCAGTGGAAACACCCTTGGGAGGACGTTTTAAGCACTTTGAGCTTATCTTCTCTCTCATACATTCCAGAGGTATAATTGCACAAGTGACTGTGAAGCTTTTCCTGGAGGGATCAGAAGCAGCACTACAGAAACTCCAACTTCAAATGTCTCCAACTGGGAGGGTTTGGCAAGACAGACTGGGGAAAAAAA
>VXAU01000684.1:292361-333264 GCA_013399695.1 Formicarius rufipectus
AAAAAAAAAGCCCAAAACATTGTTCCTTCGTCCCTAATGTTCAGCTAAAATCCAACTGATTTCATGATGAGAGCAGAACCCTCCTTTCCAAATCTCCCCCAGCAAACCTCTGGGTAACACACACGGAAATTGTTTCTGAGCAGACACAGTGACTTCTCACCGCATACTCTCACTTCAAATCTCCATCTCCACTCTAAGCACAAGGTCCATGTTTTCTCACTCCAGCCTCCCTTGACCAGCAATTTAATCTGTAGGGATGGACTTACCAGGATTTGGGATCTTCAGACTCCACATGTGGGGTAAGATTTAACTACCAAAAGACCCATGAAGCGAAGAAGGCCTATGTATTCTCAGCTTGTCCAGCTGCCAGTCACTAGGCCAACTTTTTATTTGGAGTTTCCAGGTTGCCAAAAGGCAGCCAGGAGCTTCGGGAGGTGGGGACCATCCTGCACTGCCAGGCAGAGGCTGAGCGGCAGCACCCACATCAGGCAGGACAAATATGGTTCAGAGCAACAGAATCGCAGACTATTGTGAGCTGGAAGGGACCCCCAAGGACCATCCAGTCTAAGCCCTGGCCCTGCACAGACACTCCAACAAATCTCTCCCTGTCCCTCAGAGCGTTGTCCAAATGCTCCTGGAACTCTGGCAGCCTTGGGGCTGTGCCCACCTGGGGAGCCTGTTCAGTGCCCGACCACCCTCTGGGAGGACCTTTTCCTGAGATCTCATCTAACCCTCCCTGGCACAACTCCAGTCTTTCCCTGGATCCTCTCCCTGCTCACACAGAGCAGAGATTGGATCTGCCCCTCCGGAGGAACTGCAGATCCCGATGAGTCTCCCGTTCTCCAGCTGAACAAACCAAGAGAGGTGGGGACAGGTGTCAGGGAGAAGCAGGATCTGGCAGGAGAAGCAAGAGCTGGGAGATCAGTTCTGCCTACAACACATCCGAGGATGCTGCTTAGAGCTGAGATGAAGGACTTCAAGGTCCTTCAGCTGTTTGAAATAAATACATAGAGTCACAAGCTACAGCTGTGGTTGGACAGGGCTTGCAGCAACCTGGGCTAGTGGAAGGTGTCCCTGCCCGTGGCAGGGGGTGGCACTGAAAAGGCTTTAAGGTCCCTTTCAACCCAAACCATTCCATAATTCCATGAGCTGGTTACCCACTTAACAAGTTGCTCTGGGATACTCCTGACAGAGTTCCCACCTGAAGCCAAACACAGCAGGGACTCAACAGTATCACACCAACCATTTCCTCCTAGTCTGGTCACCAATTCCCTCCTCCCCACCTGAGGAGGGGAAACTGGGGGTGGGGCATCAGGTCTGCTCCCTCGGAACAAGGGATGGCCTTGGGAGGGAATGGCCTCAAGTTGTGCCAGGGGAAGTTTAGGTTGGGTATTGGGAAATTTTCTTCATGGAAAGGGCTGTCCAACCTTGGCACAGCTGCCTTGGGGACAGGGGTCAGTGGTGGCCTTAGCAGTGCTGGGGGATGGCTGGGGTGGATGACCTCAGAGGGCTTTTTCAACCTCAGTGATTCTCTTATGATGTCCACATGAAGAACCAACAAACCAGCCCAGCTACTGTCCTGCCAAGTGAAAAGGAGACATCACGTTGCCCAGGGGCAGCCTTGAGAAGGACACACATTCATCTGACCCAAGAAGCAACATCACAAACAGGACACTTCTCCATCTGTCCCAAGGGATAAATTCCAGAAAGAAAAAATTTCCTCCTTCATTTAAGGTCCTTGGTGGGAAGGAAAAATAATTAACGGTTTAATGACTTACCTTGAGGCACCACTCCCAGAGAAGAGACACTGCAATGCAACAAGCACCATGACAGGCTTTCATATAAATGATAATTTTATTGTAAATAAAATGATACATTGGCCTGGCTTTGCACTGCAAGCCTCCGGTCGGAATATAGAGACTATTGGGTCAAGGTCTTCTGCACAATCCAGGTTAAAGCTGCTTCCTGCTCTGCACCACTTATGGTGAGAATAAAATCCTTTTCTTAACCTCTGAACTGCCCCTAGCATAGCTACCTTTGCTAACTGGGGAATTCAGTGCTGCTCAGTGAGATCTGCTCCAAAGCAAGGCTGGGTTTAAACACCTGAAGCCTAAACATCATTAAAACAGAGAGGACACATGTTTTTTTCCTGAAAACTAAAGCCTGACTGAATCCCAGCTCCAAGAGCAGGTACAAAGGTGACAGATCAAACCTCTCCATGCAGCTCCAGGTGAGCCCCAGTCCCTGAGACCCCCTCTGCCCACACAAAAACACATTTACAACAGGAATGTTAGTGGTTATGGAGGTTTCCCAACTTAGCTCTGGGCACTTAGAAACAACCGGGTACCAATTTCCCTCTTGGGCAATTTGTGTTGGCAATCAATGGCAATGGGAACTGTATGGAGCATCAAATCCTTTGGAATATTACTGCAAAAATAAAATAAATCCAAACCGCTGCAACCTCCTGCCACTAGGATGGCCAAAGAGTAGAATTTGTGGAGAGCAAGCAAATAACCTGGAATGCACAGAATCGTCACACCAAGCCCAAAATGCCAGTGCTTTGTTTCCTAACAAGCTCAGGGCCAACCAAATCCACCCAACTTCCACTCTGATGGGAATCTCAGACATTTTCTGCCCACTTTCAACACTTTTAGGATACTGGGACTGACAAATACTCTGTCAAACAGAATACTCTCCATGTCTGCAGCACTGTCCATCAGGGATCCCAATGCTATTCCCTACATATCCCTCCCTGGAAGGAACGGCAGGAAACTCAAGGCGACATTTGGACTGGACACAATAGCTTATTGTCAGTCTGGCACTCCTCCTCCACTCTCCCCTAAATGAGTTGGTTCCCAGTTTTCCCCAATTCTGCCAGCATGAAGAGGTCAGATGTAATTCAATTTTGAGGTATAATCACATTTATGTCCACTTCAAACTCTTTTGCTGCCAGGGCTGCTAAGAGCCCATGGGATGAATGTCAGCCCCAAGTTATTCCCCAGAACAGTGGACTCAGGAATCCACATCCTCCTTTTCCACAGGGCTGTGAGGAAACAAAGAAGCATTCTGGCTTGGCTCTACTCGTTATAAACCATCAGCAAATTCTCTGCAAAACCAGCTGCTTTTTCTTCCTTTTAAAATTCATAAAGGTGTCAAATTTATTTCCCCTCCTCCTCCCCCCCACCCCGTAACAGTCGATAGATATAAAAATCACAAAATATGATCTTTAACGATATAAATAAAAAATAAAGTATGAGGCATCACCGTTTACATGATGTAAAAAGAGCTAAAAGAGAGCGATATAAACTACATTCATAAAAGTGCATCTCCAAACAGACAGGCAATGCTTTGGCTTGTTCCTGTGCCGAACGGGCGGCGGCGGACCAGGGGCTGCAATATACAAGTCCGAACTGGCACCCCATGTTCTCTGTCACTGTACGGCTATTTCATTCCATTACTACATGCTGGAATACAGGTGGATACACAGAGTAGGCACATCTCAGCATGGGAAGGGCCAGGAGCCCCCGAGGGGACAGGACTGAGCCCATCAGCACCCTTGGCTCCACTCTGGTACAGCCTCCCGTGACGTGGATGAGGTAAAAGCCACCACAGGTCCTGAGGATTGAGCTGCTTTGAAATGCTAAAAGTGACACTGTTTCCTTATGCCCTGTTCTCTACAAGAACACAACGTGTGGGATAACAAGGGAAGACGATGGGAAGAGGTCCCAAGTCGGTGAGGACAAGCCAAGGAGAGAGGGGGAGAGGGACCCTTACAGGTGTCACCGTGCTCCCAGTCACTGCAGGGTGAAGGGCGGTGAGTAAAGATCCCAATCTTTGGTATATTTAGGTGCTGGTTGCAAGGCTTGAGAGTGATGCTGGGCCCCTCAGGAGTGCTGATCCCCTAATCCTGTCCCACAGACTCCAGGGATGATCTTACTCCCCAGTCAAGTGGTGTCCAAGGCTCCCTAAAGCGACCAGGAGCATCACGCCCTCACTTCCCCTCAGTGCAACAGTGAAGTACAGACCAGAACTCAGGCCAAGGCTCTCAGAACAATTTGGAGTCAAGTTCCTGGCTGGGAAAAGATCAGCAGAAGTGCTCTCACTAGAACGAAATAAATTACGGACCAACGGCTTTCAGGAAGGCTATCCCCTAAGTGCCTGCAACGCGAGCAGTGCATCCTTGTTGTAGTACGGGGAGGAAAACCAACACCAGCTTTCACTGGTTAGACATTGCTCTGGGTTTGGCCCAGGAAAAACACTTCAGAGTGTTAAATCCTTTCAGGACTTTTGGTTGGTTGGGGGCTTGAGGATTCTTTTTCTCCCCTTTTTTAATCCAACACAATATATGTCATGTGTTCAAGAAGATTGGATTCATTAAAACTTGCCTTATCCTTCCATTAGCATTTACTTAAAAACTTAATTTTACTGCATTATGAAGCAATTTTCAAACTTTTATGGGGAAGGAGAGTGGAGGTGTGTGAAGCCCTAATATGGTTTCCAACATGAGAGCAGAACACCTTTAGTGTTGCCTTATAAAGCAGTATTTTAGCTAGTTAACATTTGCTTTTTCTTAGTTTCATTTCTCAGAGATGATTTATAATTACTCCATGAATTTCCAGGACTTAAAAACTGCTGGTCTTTTAGGAGTGACACAAGGACTATTAGTGCCCAACCCAGAGCACTTCAGGCCATCAGGGACTCAGTTCTCAGATTTGTGATACCTTTGAAAAGCAAAATCACTCTGACACATTTTGCTGGTACCCATGTAGGGATCTCACTTTAGGTATTCACTACCATTTCAAACATTCTCCCTGGTTCTCTGTTTGACTTAACTCCTACAAAAGCTTATTTAAATTGGGCATTTCATGGAACTCTTAAATGACCACTTGCACACCTGTAAAACAAACCACACTGAAGGCCTGAGCTTGGTTTCAACTTCCTGTGCACAAGAAAAACAAGTGTCCAGATAATTCTGCCCATGAAAAACTCACATTTTCCACTAGTCAGGTGCTCATAGAAATGCTGGAGTAAATTCCCGGGCACCAGATGGACCATCTTTGGTTTAAAAGATGGTAAAAAGTTACCAGCCAAAAAGATGGATGCAGCAGGAAGCTGTTGTGCAGAATTCCCTTCCAGAGGGGTTTTGTTTGGACCCAGCAGCCCCAGAGAGAGAAAGCGGAGCACAGATTTGTTGGCTATGAGGACACAAATTGACACTGCCTTAATGCCAGGAAAGATCAAGCCTTGGAAATCAAGCTCTGGATTTTCCAATGTCAGTGCGAGAGCCCTTCACTCAGGCCCTGGAGGGATTGCATTCTGCTGAACCTTTTCTGATTATCCTGATGTTTAGCTAGAAAGACCTCCCTCACCTCCCATCCCAAAATCCATGGGTTCATTATAAAATAACACTATTCACATACTTTTGAATCAATATTTTCTGAACACCTTCAGATGCTGAATACTTAAGAAGAAAAATATATCATACTATAGCGAGCGCATGCTCAGTGACACATGGCTTTTGGCTGGATCCAGGGACTGGAGATGCCTCTGGAGCCCATGGCTGGAAACCTGGCATCCCCAGGGACACAGCTGGTCTGGAGGCTGTTGCACATTACTGTTCCGAAGAGCTGAGTTCTTCCAGTTCCCACCTGGGTTCATATTTCTTCATGTTCAAGCAGTGAGATGGTCGTTGGACTCCCAAACACGCAGCCAGCTGCAAGGTCACATCCAGGTAACTCAGGGCAAAAATCCAGCTGTTGGCAGGATGAAGTCCAGCAAACTAAGGAATCAGGCACAAGAGCAGACCCCGAGTTCCTTGGCATAACTTCCCCAAAGGACTAGGGCAGCTGAGTTGGCATTTTGGAAGATGCAGCACCACAACAGGCAGTTGCAACGAGACCAGACAGGACACGGAAAGCCCAGCAGGAGCTGCGAGCAAGGGAGGTAATTCAGTACTGGAGCTGTGCAAACTGGTGTCTGAGCAGCTCTTCAGCAGAGGGTCTGTGCCTGGCTTCCACAAAGATCTGCTTTAGGAAGTCCCGGCAATGTTCTGATATGTGGGAGGGCAGCTGGGGGTTGGTGGGCTGCGTGGCGATTTTGAAGATCGCTGCCATGGCTTCGTACTCTGCCCAGGGGGGCTTCTCTGTCAGCATTTCCACCACAGTGCAGCCCAGGCTCCTGGGAAAGCAGGCAGGAGAAACACAAGTGAGGACTGACTCAGTAATGCACAGTGTTCAGGCAGAGCTTTCAAGCAGCCAAGAGCAAGGCATGGCTCTGGAAAGGGCTCTGAAATGGGTTTGTGCTCAGAACACCCCATGTGTGCTCCAGCTCAGAGCCAGAGCTGCCAGCACTGCTGCTTTTCCTGCTGCCAGGAGAGCAGGGAAGTGCTGAGCCAGGGGGCTCTGGGAAGTGCCATCTGACCTGCTCCTCCTTGCTCAAATTCTCCTCTCAGGGAACATTTGTGTTAACGGGACAAGAGGTGCGTGTGAGGTGTCCCTGAAGGCACCATCTGACCTCAGTTCTTCAGGTGCTGCCACTGTTGTAACTCAAAGGCACTTAGAGAATCACAGGATGGTTTGCATTGGAAGGGACCTTAAAACCCACCCGGTCCCATCCCCTGCCATAGGCAGAAACACCTTCCACTAGGATCATGTGGCTCAGGTGCTCAACTTGCTGAGCTGCAAGGTAGAAAACAGACGTTCTAACCAAGGTTCAGTGACTCTGAGCTCGTTGACCCCACAAAGTCATTTTCAGCCAAATCCCTTTTCAGTCCCAGCCTTGGAATGCTCATGTGGGAGGAAAAACTCAACCTAATATCTCCACAAAAACCCAAGTATCAGTCAAAAAATAATTAAAGTCATAACAGCTCCAAACTGGGAAGGCAGTACGTTAGATCCCAGTGGGACAGATCCATCATTACCTTGAGGAAAAATTCCTCGCAAAGTTAATGGGGCTCTGCAGCCTTCTCCAAGGCAAGAACGTGATTCTGGGGACATGGTTGAGCCACCTTTCTGGGGCAAATGTGCCACCAATACGTTCCCAGGGAAGGTGGTTCTGTAGCACTGCAGTGACTGGGGTTTATTCCAAAAGGATTAATTGCTTCCTCCAGGCCACAGATTAAGCAAAACCAGTTAGTGAACTTTTAATATCCAGTCCTGTGTTTTTATCACATCTTTCCACTAAAAAGGCAAAACTGCCTCCTCTGCCTTTCAACTAAGCCCTCTTTTGAAGTGAAAAACAAGGAAAAGACATTTCAGAGGCAGACTTGCATCAACTGCCACGGCAAGGAAGGAAGGGAATTAAACACAGTGAATATGCAAGAACTCATTTCTCGACAAGATTTAAAATCAAACGTGCAAATTGTACACTGTTTTCCAGCCATTTATGACTTATTGGAGGAGAGTACAGAAAATGCAAACCATGTGTGCTGACGTGCTGGGGGTTTGCTCAAAAGCAAGCAGAGATATATTATTGTTTAGACTGATTTATACCATTTGAGCAGATCCGGTTTCTTTAAGATATTCAGCAAACAGCAGGAATGTTTTTCATGTCAAGTCACTCCAGCAATAACAAATAGCTCGCATATTCTGCTATTTAGGAAAAAGAAAATTGGAGAGGGGCCTGCAGCAGTGGCACAGAGCCAGGTGGATGGATCCGTTACGTTTCGGAGCCCCTCGGCCATCCACAGCCACCCTGGAACCGACTGCACTGGAAAATTCTGACCCCCCTAAATAATGGTGGGGATTGTAGGAACTGGAGCCCAGCCAGCAGCAGTGACTCTTTGATAGGAATGGACCAATGTTAGCACCAAGAGGAAATCCACAACTGCATCAACCCAGGGGGAAGGGCACGTGCTCCATCATTCTCTCCCCAAGCATCTCAGCTGGGGGAGTCTGCACAGCTTAACTCTTTGCATACGGGACATTTCAGCTGCTTGTACATGGAACAGGCCTTGCTTTACTGGGGAGGCACAAACAGACCTTTTGTCGCTGCCTTTCAGTTCAGTTTTATAATCTCACCTTTCCAAGGCTTCCAAAACCAACATTTTGGCACAGGACCATCTCGCTCTCTCGACAGAGGCTGTTTCTTGGCTGTGCCAATAATAGCACAGCTACAGTTTCCATTCATGTAGATCATCATCTCTGATCTGACCTGGATCTTTCAAGTTCAAATTCTATTAATTTCCAGTATGTTTTAAGCATAACTAAACGAGCGGGCTTTCCCTAACAACCTTCAGTTGCTCTTCCAAGGGATATCATGGAATATCCTACGTTGGAAGGGACCCACAAGGACCATTAATCCAACTCCCGGGCCTTCACAGGACACATCCCACCTGAGAGCATAAGAAGGATGACAATGTTGCACTAATCAGAAAGCAAAAGATCAGCTATTGGTGAGGAAACTCCTCCTGAAAAACCAGATGTGTTCCTGAAAAGCTAAACAAGTGGCTGGGTGCTGACACCGCAAAACACAGCTCGAGCAGGTCACGCCTTGGGTTCAAATCAAAGATTTCACTTCACCTCCGACTTGCGATCCAGACAAAACGTGGATTTGGACATAGGGATGACAGAGTGCATCTTATGTGGCTCCAGGGAAGCTGTGAAGTGATCTACGGGCACAAAGTTAAAGCCTCACCAAACATCTGCTTTCCTCCCGTAGCCTTCCCCGCTGATCACCTCCGGGCTCATCCAGTATGGAGTGCCCGTGACAGAGCGGATGCCTGTCCCAGACATACAGATTGTCTGCAGCCGTTTGCTGGCCCCAAAGTCCCCAAGCTTCACATTCCCAGCAGAGTCACGGAGAATATTGGCTCCTGCACAGAAACAAAAGCAGAAGACAACCGTTGCCACAAGATCCAGCTGTTGGATCCGTGGCTCTAGAGCCAATATCCAACCCAAAATCACCATGCTGATGGTATGGCTCCTTCCCCACTGAGCCTCAGGTGACCTGCTGAACATCATTTCTTTAATTCAGGCTGTAGACAAGCCAATCGCTAATGGCTGTAAGAGGGAAAAACTTCAGGGAAAAACACATGGAAGTGAAGGGGAAAGGGAAATGAAAGCTGAGTCAGCACCAGCATCATTACAGTGCCTATAAACAGCTCAGCCAGCCTTGCAGGGCCCCCAGGCCACAGGCTGAGAGGGAACAGAGTTGTGGAGAGAAGGATATTCTTGGGATGCTGCTTTGGTGAGTGTGAGCACTGCTTTCTGGTCAGCTGGGTAACAGATGTAGCCAATTAAACCACTTTGAACTCCTACAATAAACAAGTCAGTCTTCACTTTTCTTGGTCAGAGGTCCCGAACAAGAAACACCAGGGAAAAAAGCAAACATAAGAGCTTAGCTTGCGTGTGTGGACACAAACTGAGGCTTAAGACACCAAAATCGATTCCTCCTCCAAAGCTGCAATGAGATCAAGAACCCCGTGCCTGTGTGAAGTCCTTCTGCTCTCAAATGCACTTGTGCTGAGAGAGTTTTATCCCTTCACTTGCCCAGCTGAATCCAGAATGCCAAGTTTGCCCATCCCGTCCATCCCTGGAGGCAAGGTAACAGTCTGGCTTAGGCGGGTGCAAACCAGTGAATAACCCACAAGCTAAGAAATAATTTGGCAAAGAGCTCCAAGTGAGCGGCACATGAAGTGTTAGTCAAGAATCGGCAGCTAGTTTCCCTTTGTCAGCTTAGAGGGGATGCAATGAAGATTTACAGGCAGGAACAAGGGGGTAGTTTTCCTGCAGTCACTAACCTTCCCGGTCCCTCTGGGGCACAGAAAAATCTGTGCGGTGTTTCCCACCATCTGCTGACATTAACTCCTACGGAGACTGGCTGGCTCCATGGGAAGAGGAAGATCAAAGACTAATCAGAGGCTTTATGTGAAGGATTGGAGGTTTCTTATACAGAGGAGGCAGGACAGTTACAAGAGCCCAAAGTCAGCAGGATTGTTAAAAGTGGGCATGGCGCTCTTATGGCAACTAGAATGCCAACCATCTGAGAAACAACACCGAGGCCAAGCAAGGAGGAAATCAGAAGGGAACGCACAGTGTAAATGAGCACCTCTTAAGGATCAGTGAAAGTCAGGTGGCAACTCAGCCTCATTTTGCCAGAGCGTGAGAGAAAGATGAGGAGTGCTCCTAAGAACTAGAGGCTCCCAGACTTCCTTCCTATAACCAACTTCTCTTGGGTCCTGTAGAGAGAACATCCCAACTTCCCTTACCCAGCCCAGAACATGACCTTCTCTAAGCCATGCACGTGGATATAAGACCAAAATGGGATAACAGAGCAAAGCGATGTCCAGAAGCCCCAACTGGGATACTGAATTCCAAACACGTGGTTTCTTTTTCTAGAGCTGCTTTAGCACACGGTCCACAGAAATCAGGAGCTGCTCTCACCCTTTATGTCCCTGTGCACAATCATATTGCTGTGAAGGTACGAGACTCCCTCGAGGATCTGCCGAGTGTATTTCCGAGTAACGTTTTCCGTGAGAGCTCCGTACGCCTTCAGCTGGTCTTTCACTGACCCCTGCACCAAGAGCCAACAGAAACCACTGGTAAAGAAATGACAAAGCACAAAGCTCGCAGCCCCCATTCAATTCCCATGAGCCATGCTTGCATTATGCACCCAAACAGCACAGCTGTGAGTTCTGGCCTCTCCCAAAGCCTTTTCATGAGGCTCTCTCAACATCTTGCCCCAGGAAGCCCTTTTTAAGAATAGCAAGGACAGGCAAAAATAGCTTAAGGAGGTTCTGTCTGCTTCTCTCATGCCAGTACAACTGCTTGTGAGACAAGCAATAGAATAGTTCAGCAGACTGATCCAGGTCAAAAAGTCTCCCTTTTTGCAGGGTCAGTTTTAGCCTCATTTGCTGTACCATGACTGTGTAATTCAGTTACTGTGATTTACAACTTGGCCCAAGACCTCTGAGATACTTTGGTAGAACAAATTTAGACTGAAGAAAAGAACTGTCTTTGGTGACTAATAAATAGAATGTATTTCATCTACAAGACATTAGAGGGGGGAAAAAAAAAAAAAAAAAAGAGGTTACTTGGGCATAACTAAAATAAAAGGGGTGACATTATAACCCAGGATGAGAAGGGCCAGCCCTAAGAGGGTCTAAGGTGGATGATAGTCAGGGGGATCAGGGCAACTAATAAACCAACTAGGAAAGTCATCCATCTCCCTTTCTGATCCATGACTGTGCTGACTGCACCAGCTCTTACCCCTGGCATGTACTCCATAAAGATGGTCAAGGTCTTCTCTGCCCGATCCCGTAAGCAGCCGTAATACTGGACAATACGTTCGTGCTGGAGATTCTTCAGCAGCTGAATTTCACATTCTAGGGCACTAACTTCCTATGGATGTTGAAGGAGAAAATAAGGTTGCAGCTCCAGGAAATATTCCACCCTAATAAATTTGTCATGTCACTGGCAGGATGAAACTACTACTGCACTGAAAAGTCTAATTCATGGCAATGGAAAAGGCAAACACTACGAGTGCTTCACATTAATTCTGATTGTATAATCGTAAGTAAGTACTGGTGTGAAAGCTTTCACAGAACAAAGGCAGTATCACATATTAATTTAGTTCCAGAAAAAGTGTTGGGTTTTTTTGTTTTTGCTTTTTTTTGTTTTTTTTTTGCCTTGATTCTCACAGGGTGGCTGAAAGGATTCTTCACGCACACACAGGTCTAACCTCACTTCTCACACTAAGCAGAGGACAGGGAGTCTTAATTATTAAGCACTTCTGACTACAGTTACAGAACTGCCAGGAAACTTCCTGTAGGAACCTCAACTCTTTAGAGAGCAAAACTACAGGTGCTGAAAGTTACTAAACTTCTGTCACCCAGTCCTGGTCTGATTCACACTGATGATTTTACTGGACTCAACCTTACAAAAGGCTTCCCCTCTTATTTACTTCAAGGAATCTGCAGCTCTGTACATGAAACTGATGCTTGGCTTTGCTCTTGCCACAGACAACAGGATATCACAGCACAAAGGCAAAGAGGCTCCCCAGCAATTTCAGAAAATCACAGATGTTTGTTACCCAGGAAAAGTATCAAGTTCTTGATGAATCCAGGGAATGAACAGGAGGAATATCAAAGGTACCAAAGCATGAGGATTTAGGGAAACAATGGCTTCCCTCAAATTAGTCCCGCTTAACTCTCTCCAGCCCTGCCACTGGAAGGTGTCAGGTTCAGCTCTCATTTTGGGGGAGGACGCAGCTTCTCGGAGCAAGGACCTGGATATTGTAGGGACACATGGAACCAGAGGAAGCTGCTTAATTGGGCCAAGCGACAGTTTAAGGTTTGGAGTGTCAGTGCCTTCAAAATATATTCCAGTCTGTTCCTCCTTGACTCAGAGTTACTGTTTGAGTTACAGCAGGGACACGGTAGAACTCAGAACTTCCCAATTTAGGACTTATCTTGGCACCAGTATCCCATATAAAATCAGAATAATTAAACCTTATTGGATCAGTTATTCCAGCTCAAAGTGAATTTGTTCAATATTGGGAAATTGGTACATCGTTAAAACACAAGCAAAGAACCCAACAGCCATTCCAGCTGCACCCACTGGGCAGGGAGACGTGTGCTATCCCGTAATTTCAAGGTGCCCCTTCCCATCTTCACTGTTTGTAATGTGTAATCACATCCCTCGTCTTGATTAATTTACACACCACAGTTCCATTTGTTTTACAGACAGGGAGGATTCAGAAATGAAAATTGGTAATTAACACACTTGATACCATGTAAACCAGAAAAATGTACCATATAAACCCAGAAACGGGTTTTGAAAGTGCAAGCAGCTTTTCTCATTCAAAAAAAGCAAAAAACTCCTATTCTTCTTGGGTTTAGTTTCATTCACTTCCATGTCTAAGCCAGAACACTGGGCAGTCCAGTATTCCTCAAGTAACCTGGCAATGAACCAAAAAGCTGAGAACGGAGAGCTAAAAACAAAGCCAGAAAACAGATTTTAGTTTCAGGCTGAAGTTCACAATACAGAAAAGTAACTTTTAAATGACTCCTATTCTTTTCCACATGACTTGAAACCCTAGCAGGAACAAAAAAAGATGCCAGTTTTCAAGGACAGACAGAGAGAAGAATCTGGCAGGATTTTAGAAGCTGGGATGAGGATTACCTTGCTTGTTTCAGGGCTTTCTGGGTCAAACTGGACCTGTTTGGCCGCAAGTTCTCTGCCCGTGTCCACGTCGTAGCACAAATACACACGGCCAAAGGCGCCCTGGCCCAGCAGTTTCCCTCGTCGCCAGTTTATTGGAGCACTTGGAGCTAAAAGGGAGCAGTAGAAACCTCTCATTTCATTACACTATTTAAAAACAAGCGTTGTCTTCTCAAGGACTGAACCAGGCATTTTGTAGCCGAAAAAACACGAGGCACTCTCCCCATTTAAGGGAGTACGCGGCAGAGCTCTGAGCAGGATCCAAACATCCAGACTCCCAGGACCTGCTGGCTGCTGTCCCATTAAAGCGAAACCACAAAACTTCCCGCAAATATTCACTACAGACAAGTTATTTGGTGAGGTTGATGAAATCTCATTCAACCAGCAGGTGGATTCTACAGATCCACTAATTTAAGAGATGGTGCAGCACTTAAAGAGCATCTTCCAACCCTTGATCTGTAGTTATCACATGCATCAGATGAGGAAGAGCTGGATCAGCCTTGCTTAATCAATCCTGTCCAGCTGGGAATGACTTAAGCTTCTAGGACAACTTGAAGGGTATTATTCTGAGTTCTTTGCCAAGTTAGCTTGGGGTTCCTTCTCCTGTGGGAAGGATTTCATTGCAAAACTCTCCCTACAGCAGAACAATTGGAAGTCGTAATTGCCTACCAGACAGTGATGAAGCAAGGGCTGTAAGGTCAGCACAGTGTGTGCATCTTCTTTAGCTGCTGAACAGCCAGATTCCAATAAAAATATACACTAGATCCAGCTAAAGCTGCCACCTCCAACACCCCAGCAGGAGGTTACATCCACAGGGAATTAGGAGCCCTCACATCCCACAGCCAGCAGCCTCCTGACCCAGAGATGAATACCTGAGTCCAGTTTTCCAAACTGCCCTAAATCCCAAAGCGTATTACTCAAAAAGCAGTGCTTCAGCTCCAACTCTGAAAGCAACGCTACCAGACTCCTGCAGTGCAATGCGTCCAATTAGGTTGTATCTAACAAGAAACTCTGAAAACAAAGCCAAGGACCAGCCATCTGGACAGTGTGAAAACATAAAAGAGCTGAGAGATTAGCTTTGTCATGTCTAATTTAATCAGATTTACTGCCAGTCGATATTTTAGTGTAGCAAGCTTACTCTTCATTTCAATCCCTGAACTACTGTATGGGATATCTGAAGTTCATCAGTAAGGACTCACATTCCATTTCTTTTTTTTATAATAGAAAGTTGTCCAAAATAACAACCCAGGGATGCTAATAAAACCAAAGTAAGTATTTCTACTAAAGAGCAGGTGAAATATATGCAGCTCTCAACTACTAAAATAACCGTAACCCATAAGCTTGACTACAATTGTTAACATATTAAGAAAATAAACAAGCACTGAAAAGATTCCAAGAGGTTTTTTTTTTTTTTTTTTAACTTCTTAGCCGAATTTCCAAGGATTTCTAAAGGAAAAAGGAGCTCCCAGTGCATATTCTGAGAGGGAAAAGACGTGACTGGTGGGTGAGACAAGCAAGTCTCAAAGCACAGCCAGATAAGGACATGGTTCCATGGCTTGTTAAAACCAAATTATGGTCACATACTGGGTCTAGAGCCCATCTCTTTGGCCCTCCATGCCCCCAGCCCAGGAGGCCTTTACCCAGCCGGGAGCAGTGAGGGCTTACACTTGGTGGGAATGTTCCTCTCCTGCACCCCGAGAGCGTTCTCGCTGTCGGCGCTGCGCAGACGGCCCCGCGGGTCCAGGTACTGCAGGGCCAGGCCCAAGTTCTCTCCGTTGGTGCTCAGGGAACGACTGGAAGGGACCAAGGTGAAGAGATTCCCTTGGTGACGCCGTATCCTGGGAAACGTCCTCCGGCCTGGGAGGGTGGGGGAAAGGAAAAACAAATGTAAATAAATGCTTGCAAGGGGAAGGCAACGGCTGAGGATTAGGCAGCAAGAAGAAGGGAGGTAAAGGTCACGTTCTGCTCTGTTCCCATGGAGCAGAATCTGCTGCCAAACAGACGAGACGCCAAAGTGCAACAGTGCAGGGTTGATGCTGCCTGAGTTCAGTACATCTCTGGATGACTCCCAAAGCAGAAGGCAGAGAACACTTTGTAATGCTCTCAGTGCTGTACTGCAAGATCTAAACTTGTCTTCCAAAGCCAAAAATCCAGTTTACAGGGCACCCCACAAGCTCAGAGGCTGGTTAACAATCCCTCCCAGAATGACTGTCTAGATAATGTGCCTGCACTTGGGAATAAAAACCATAAACAAAGATTATGGCGACTTGCACCTCGTGCAATTGTGAGAGGTTAATTTGCATAAAGCTATTGGACGATCATGTAATTCTTTGAGGCCCTGCTATATTTAAAAGACACAGAAGCAAGTCTTCGTTAGGAATTAGCAAAGCATAACGAGTCCCTGAGGCAGGAACCCACTCTGTATGGCCAAAGCTAATAATTGCGTCAACTGCCCAAGACCAGTAGTCCCTGATCAATCCGGATATCCGCAGAAAGGACAGAGTGAACAAGGAATTACGAAGTAAACCAAGAATTACAAACAAGCATCAAGGCTTTCCACAAAAACATGGCATCATGCACGGCAGCATCAACTCCAGCACTCATTGGAAGGCCCCGGACACTTACAGGCTCTTCAGCCGGGGATTACGCTGCTCTGTGGAGGTTGCCATGGCCTCGCCTTGTTTTCCCAGGCTGGAATGGAGGGTCTGAGAACAACTTACCATCACTGTAGTCCTTGTGCTGCATGGAGACATTGTAGCGCCGGGGGTAAGTCCCCCCTTTCCCTGCCTTGTCATAGATCTGATTCTCACGGTCTGGAAGGAGATGTAAAGACACAAGTGAGGCTCCTTCAGAAAGTGTAACTTCCAGAGACAAAATTTTCTTGTAACAGCAGGGGTTTAGGAAGAGGCGATAAAGAACTTTCTGGTCAATATATGCCCAGTTCTTGTATTTATACAACCTCAGCAAGCACAGAGAGTGGGCAGCCGAGAGCAGCCTTCGTGCCAGCGACATACCTGAGAACTCCTCTCTATTATCGGGAAAGCTTTGTGCCCTTGACATCCGTGACTTCCGAAAAGAAGGACTAGTAAAGAAAGAAGGCAAGCATAAGTTTCGCTGTCTGCTAGAGCAAAACCTACAAGGGCTTTAAATACAAGTGAATACATTTGCAGGTTGGTAACGGTGACTCTCAAATGCGTGTCCCCGCAATGATTTTACGCTACAGCTGCAAAGCTAAAGCCACGTGAGCCCCAGCTAACCAGAATGTTTCCCCGTGTGGGCAGTCAGCCTTCCTGGTCAGTTTGAGCTGTTCATTCAGTGTTTCCCCGGTCTGTGGTATAAGATTCAGTGACTCCTTCACACATGGGAAGAGGAAGGCTAAAACCAAGGCTGAGAGGAAGAATAGGACAGGGCAGCACTTGCAGCACGCTGCTCACAGGGCAGTAAAGATTTACCACGTGGGGAAACTGTTCCTCTCGTGAAAAACTTGGGTGCACTGTCCTCTCTCCATCAGCAGAAGAGCCTAAACATCAACATTGCTTCCAACCCAGCAAGCCTAAGTAAGGCCCCTTGCCTGGCAGGAGGTCTTTAACAGCCCCAGAGACTGCACAAACTCAGCCCATGCCAAAGTCACACTATCGGCACTTTCTTTGTTAACCAATCTAAATGGACTAGCCTTGTACACCTTTCCTTATCCCAAATGACATTCCTTTCCTACTACACAAAGAACAGCAGCTTTCCCATATGATGCCCACTCCTGCAACAAATACTCAGGAAGGCCTTTTATTGCTTCCGCTTCTTCACTTAAGGCAGAGAAAGGCCAAGAGAAGGACAGGTAACTAATTGGCAAATGAATCCATGCACACACACATTTATCTGCCAAGTGTTTCCTCCATAAACTGGAGAAAGTGAATGGCTACAAATCCAAACATCAAGTGCTTGACATAAAAACACACATTACCTACAGGAGTTAGCCTGGAGGAATCCTAAAAACATGCTGAATCCTGGTATTACAGGTGCTGGGCGGCTACAGTTGCTATTCAGGTTAATAGAACCTCTGACTGTCCATCAGCATATCAAGCTACACCAACGGCAAAAAAGGGAAGAAAAAGACCCAGAGCATCGAAGCATGACAAGCTCTTCACCAAAGAAAGAGCCCCTCTATTTACCTCTGTAATTAATTCTGCATCTTGCAGGGCATAGGAATTTAGTGTAATGCTCTATTTCTGTAACCTTAGAGTCGTTTGGGGCTTTTTTTGGTCATTTTATTTTTTAAGTGAACAAGTAGAGCCTTGTCTAAAAGAGAATGTGGTAGTTTTTCTGTAGATTTAAATCCCCTGTAGCCAGATGTTCTCTGAGCATTGGCTCCACACAGGCTGCTCCCTTCAGAACTTTGTATTTACAGCATAAAGCCACCGAAGCACCAGTTTGTTGGTCTGTGGTTTTGCCAGAAAACAAAACAGTCTTAAGACATAGTTAATTCTCTCTGAGAAATACATTGGAACATAGGTAGAACTTAGGAAATAAGTTCTTATTTCTCTCCAAAGAAAATCTATGAGATGGAAAACAGATTTTTGCCTGAGCACAACCGGCATTTCAATCTCAGCACCCACATTCCTGCCAGTTTGTACACTTGTACCTGTCTGCTGACCTGTCCAAGGACTGGCAGCTTCCTGACACAGAGTTTTCAGCACTGCTTAGAGGGTCCAGCATCTGCAACACAGAAAAAATCACAAGGCAATTATCAGCGCAGTGCATTGCTCAGGAGAGGCTCAGAGCAAGAGGATCAGAGCCCACAGCTGCTTGTCTGGAGGATGTCCATCTGAGGAGGGGAGTCTATTTAAATGCACATTTCTCCTCTATCTTCCAAACAAACTAAGTTCATATCAAATCCGAGACACTGCTTTAAGTGCTGAAGGACTCTGCTGCGAAAAAAATGAAAGTTTAAGTCAGCCTTGTGCTGGTGTTGCTGCATTGCTGCCTCCACCTGCGAGTTGCCCTGTGGCCTCACTTCCTGCATTTGTCAGTGGAGAGTGGAGTTTCAAAAGCAAGAGGGTCACAGACATCAGGCAATAGGAAACCTGAGCGCACATGTGTGACAGCCCCAAAAATGCTCAGTCAGTGGGGAGGCAATGCCCAGTGCTCACAGCAACTGATTCTGGCACCCCAACTTACACAGCTACAATTGGAAGCGATTTAAATGCGGAAAGCAGCACTTTTAGAATCCCAGAAGGGTTGTGGTCGGAAAGGACCTTACAGATCACCCCGTTCTACCCCCTGCCACGGGCATGGACACCTTCCACTAAGAGCAGGTTGTTCAGAGCTCCATCCAACCTGGCTTTCAACACTTCCAGGGATGGGGCATCCACAGCTTTCTGGGCAATTTGTTCCACTGCCTCATGGTGCTCATGAGCAACCATATATTCAGGAGAGAAAAAGAGGGCCCAGATGCCAGCAGAGCTCCTGAAGAGCCAGACTGGCTTTTCTCACCCTCACGCTCATACTTACACACTGTTCATTGGTCTCTGGGATGAATTCCCCTTCGCTGTTGATGCTGGTGTAGGAGCCCTGCCGAGCAATGCGTTGCTGCCTCTCCGGGACATACCCGGGCGGGGGGGAACTGCGCCCGGTGTTCTGGGAACCTGGGCCAGGGAGAAGGATGTGCCTTAGATTTATGCTGCTGAAAGGAGACTGCATGTGCATGTACGCAGAATCCAAACATCTCCTCTAACACCAAGCCTCCACGACCACGGTAACTCCACAGTGAACCCGACAGCCTGGACAGACACCGAACCACGAGGGGGCACGTCAAAACCCAAACTATTTGATGAGCACCTGTACTGACATTTTGGACACTTCGGGATTGTTGGTGAACCTCCTAACACAGCTTTTGCTCTTCCTATCCTCTTCAGCTCAACATTCTGCACATCATTTCAGTACCTCAGGGAAGGCAGAGGAATTCAGGCATCCCTGGCTTTTGGGGCATGAACTTCACTTCATTGCTGATCTCCACAAAAGAAAACACCTGTCAGTGCACTCCGTCTTCTTTACTCTAACTTTGCATCAATTAGTATAATTTACCCTGAGTGACAGCACATTCCTGCTAGTCAGCATCAGCTGAGCAAGTTCCACCGAGACCGAGCAATTTCAGTGTCACACGGGAGCACTGTTAGCTTTGGAAATAACCCCAAAATTTCTGGTTTACTGCGTGAAAAATCAAACTGTGTGGTTAGTTTGGGCAAAACCACATGGAGGCCAACTCTGCAATTCCTGTTAATTAGATGAGACAACTGGATGGACAGAGAGTATGTTCAGAGTGCAAAGGATGAGAACAACAGTTTAATCAACTGCTAATAGCACTACCTAAAGCATTTCTGCTGTGCTACCTCCTGAGAGAAACTTCAGCCCTAGGATTTATTTTTTCCTTGCAGATCTCAGAGAAGACAAAACTTCAGATACGGGAAGAAACAAAACCCGTTTTAGCAGTGACTTATCCACCTGCGGCTCCCACTGTGAGCTCCAAGAGCTGCTGTGGTCCAGCAAACCTACTCAAGGTCACCCGTGAAGTCAGGGACAGCAGTGAAGGATCAGCTGTCAAGCTGTGCTCTGTCAATGCTGTCTTTAATTAACCGTGTGTACTCAGGTGCTACGAAAGATGGGTAAAGATCAGCAAATATTCTCCCAAGGAAAATATTTTCTACTGAAGTGGCTGTAATACAGAGTGAAGGCAAATGCTGGTAGAAGAGAACTGAAAAGGAGAGCACACATCTTTGAGAGGGCTGAAAAGCAGTACAGGCACCTCTGAGAGGGTTTAAACCCAGCGCAGATGCCTTTGAGAGGACTGCACAAAGAAAAACAATGCTGGCATGACTTCAGAGTGCATGGGGGGTGAACCACATGAAAAAATGGGATTAACAGAATTTCAGAACCATTAAGACTGGAGAAAACCTCCAAGATAATCACGCTTGAGATCGTCAAGTCCATAACTTCTTGCTCAGAGCTGCCTCCTGATTTTCCAAGCGGCTCCACAGGGCTGCTGTGTCGTTTGGAGCCAAGTGGTGTGGAGATAAATCCGTGGGGCTGCCCCCGGGAGCACTTTCACTCCTTCCGACACAACCCGTGGCTGGGCCAGAGTGAGCCCAGGCCTGGCTGGCACCTGCCCAGCCGCTCTTGTGGAAAGGCCCCCATCCCTGGGCAGGAAGAGGAACTCGGCACTAACTCCATGTATATCAAAGGAAGTGAGTGGGGAAAAACACAAGTGCTGCCAGAATGCTTAGCAACTTTTCCTTTTCCCCCTCCTCTCCCTCACCCCTTGTTAAAATAAAAGTTACCCTCACTTCCAAACCTCTGAGCGGGTGACAGCAGGCTCAAGGCCCGTCCACTCTGGAGGACAGGAACTCCACGGATGCCTGTCCTGCCTGCAAAAAGCTTTTGTTGAACGCCGCTTTGGATGTTCAGCGCATCACGTGGTAAGACTAGGAGAGTTACTGTGCCTGACACACTGGGAAACAGGGCCCATTCCTTTTCCAAATCACAGATAGGAAAAGAGAAGAAGAAATTGATGCAAGACAGCGCTATTGCCGAATTACCGGCAGACCTCTGACAGAACTGGAACTCTTGATAAGTAACAGTCCAGTACTCTGACACATTCAGAAAACAAAACTAATGGTTTCCTGACTGATGAATGACAGAAAACATCCACAAGATGGGATAAGAGGAAAGAGCCTGTACAACTGGCATACAGAAGGGGCCCCTTAATGCTACAGCTTACCCATGACAGACACTCACTGTAGTCTGTTGGCTTTGGCACCATTATTTGGATACCTCAGAATGCCAATAAAGCAGAAAGATATATATGCACATATATATATTAAATATTTTTGGCATTGAATTTGTCTGTGAAAAGAGAAACGTGGTGTTCACACGTCCATGGACACCACTGCTTTCTTCACAGGACCAAGGAATGTTGCTCTTTTCAAGCTTATTCACTTCAGACTAGGAAGGATGGGAAAACTCCTTTTGTCCCCGTTTCAGTCACGCACTTCACAGGCGTTCGGCACTTTGTTCGCTGCTTCAGAAAAGCAAACCGCACAAAAGGGGGTCAGCAGACTCCCGACAGGATACAGGCAGGTTTGTTAGACAAGTCTCACACTGAGAACTACCTGTTTAGTTGTCAAGTCCTTCCCTCTGAGCTCACTCTCAGTTACCTTTGGCCACAAGAGTGGATCCAAGTCTGGTTTAAGCCCCTCAACATGGAGACTGTTCCAGTTTAATCATATTGATTATTTGATACTTAAATAACATTGTGAATACAGACCTAAAACCCTGTAATAATTAGGCCTCAAGTGTACAGAGTTAATAAAACTGAAGCACTCCGCCACAGAGAAGAACCTGCAAACAGAACAACTCTGCCATTCCCAGCTCCTGGTCCTGCCCTCATGACTTGCATAACCTGTCCTCTGAAGCATTAGCTCTGACAAGCCCCCAAATAGCTGTAGGAAGAGAGTCATCCTCTGCTTCTTTTTCCAGCAAAATTTACCTTTTCTCGCTTCTAAAGAAGCAGTAGTTTAGACAGAACACCATCTGCATACTCTCTCAACTCCTTCCTGCTCTTCCACTGCTCACTGACCTTCACAGCAAGGAGTCAAATCCTAAATCACCGACTTCTTTATCTTTTGGACCCATACATCTTTGAAGCTGTTTCAGATGTTTTAGGTTTTTATATGAAAAGTTAACAGCTTTGAGCATCCTTCAAGCACAGGTTTAAACAGTGCTGCACAGTTACACAGAGTGTTTTAACAAGGAAATTGGGAGGAATCAGACAAATCTACCGGAGATATAAGTAATAAAAACTACAGGAGTCTTACACGGGCCTTTCCACTAAACAGGAGTTCACTGAGCTAATAGAAACCCAAAGGAAACGAGACAAAGGTACATATTACTATGATTTTTCTCATCACCTCTTGTGCACCTCTGATAATTGCCTTGTGCTCTACTCATCTGGTAATTCCAGGAGTGGAAGGTTTCGGAACCGGATGGATATGCAGTAGCAATTCCTTGATTCCAAGTAAAATGCTTGATTACAGGAGTTGAGAGGGATTCCAAAGCCCAACCAAAAAAAAAATCAAATTTAGGTTTCACGAACTGAAATTGCCAACCTAAATAAAAACCTTAACAGACTCGGACTCCCATCGACTCTTCAAATTCCTAACCACGACTGATCCGGCTGTAGGACACCCCCTTTAGCAGCTCCTCAGCTGTTCAAAAACTGCACGAGGAACTGAAACAGTCTTCTGTAAACAAAGTAAGAGCTTTTGAAAATGAACTGCCTTGTCCTAGAATAACCTTTCCATTTCTCCCAGCTCTCGTAAATGCTATACCATAAACACTAGTGCTCAGAAGATACATTTCACCAAACAAAATCATGCAGAAGTGGCAAGAATACTCACTGACAGACAGATGCCTACTTCTGGGTTCTGGCTGCTGGTAGGGTGTGCTCACATCCCCCACAGACTGGGAAGTTTTAATCCTGACTTGTTTGGGCAGTCCAGAATGGGGTGAAGAACTGGTCTGTCAGGTAAAACAAAAAGAAAAAAATGCAATGAGACTGAGGAGCTCAAGCAGCCTAGTCACAGTTCCAAAATTATCATTATGTTCAGTAGAAAGTAGGAGAGCACCAGTTCTAGAGCCTGAAATCTTAGCAACTCCCGACAATTCAAACAAAAAGGCAGCACAAGAGTAAGGTTTATAATTATGGTGTAAAAGAAGAGTCAAACAATTAGAGTGAGGTACCGTCCAGTCTCAGATCGAGCAGGATTTGAAAGCCTGCCACTACCGGGTACACACAGAGCACCCCAAAGGGCTCAGATCACCCATGGACACCAGGATATGCCAGAACCTGCAATTTACAGCAGCCACCTTGGCCAGCAGAGAGAAATTCTGAATCCTGCACTCCCCTTCAGAAGCAACCTGATGTTTACAGAGAAAAAGTGCTCGCCGGCAAGTTTGGATGTGATTCTGAGCTTTGATCTTGTGTTTTCCCCAGAGTGTGAGTGTGGGCTCCGAAAATTACCAACGGAGCAGAAATCAAAGGGGATCACACAAAACCATCACAAAGTAAATTCACAACTCAGACCATCTAAGTGAAAATAAATTCTGGAGACTTCAGAGCACCAAGACCTTGAAGATGTCAAGATGAATTTATTCATCCTTCCATAAAATTACATAAATATTATCTAATCAAAGATAATTTTTCCACAGTGCCTTCACCTCATTCAAAGCAGGAAGAGGAATGAGACACGTCAAACCTTCCCCAAGCCAATGAGATCCCATCAAAGCAGGGACTCAATACCTAGAGACACTTTCAATCTTAATCTTGACCCGACAGACCTAGCTTTAGAAGAGCATATAGTATTCCCTTCCTCTACTGTTGCAGAATTCACCTCAGCTTATTTAAGAGAATCAAAGGCACCCTGAGGAAAATAATTCTGACCCGTGAAAATTATTTTGAACGTGACTGGCAAACAGGGTGCGAGGCCACACCATCTCAAATTAAAGTACTGAATAGCCGCTCATTTTATCAGGGCATACATTTGCATAGAGTAAAGATTTAAATCATATAAACTCCACCACGAATAGGTTTATGGGAGCCAAATAAAGGATGCAGAAATCACCCTGCTGATATGGACAGTCTGGCTTCAGGTGTTCAACTTCACCAGCTCTCCCTATTAGTTACACAACAGAAAGAAACCAACAGCAACGAGCCACTTCATGAAAAAAAAAGCACAAGTGAGCCACAAGAAAACCAATCTGAACACCGTTCACAAACAGGCTCTCGGTACAAGCGATGCAGCTCCCGCTGTCAAATTAATTTGCTTTCTATACATATTTGTGCCAAAGTCATGGCATCACCTTTCCAGCCCCAGAAAAAGAAAAGAGCACAACCAAAACAAAATCTGCATCCTGTACTTCAGGAAAAATAATGCTTCCCGCTTCTGCAGCGGGATGAGATCATGCAGCCAAGAAACCTCCTCCACGCTCGTGGGCTTTATCCCACATCAGGCAACTCGGAGCTGCAAAGGAAGTCAGAGGAGAGGGGGGGAAACAGAGGCACTTACTGAGGACTTTGCTGTTTGCTTCTCCTTGGAGCAAAAGAGGAAAAAACAGCTAATAAAAGGACAACGCCACAGGACAGGCTACTGGCTGGGGCAGGATGAGATTTACTAAGTGGGTTATGCAAAGGTAGGTGGTACCATTGAACATGCGGTTTGCAATCTGAAGGCACAGACAGAGCACTGGAAAGAGGATTGTTGGACTGTGTTATCCCAAAAGTCGAGGCCACCTTTCACAGGCTGTTTCCTGACAACACAGAATAAAGTCTGAGTCTAGCTGATCAAAGACCTTCTTGCTAAGTCCTGTCTTCAGAACCGGCAGCAATAAACGCTCAGGGAAAGGGCACAGGCATCATCCCCTCCTACACCTTCACGGCTTTTGGCACCCAGTCCTTTGGGAAAGGGCTGTTAACACTCCTGAAGGTCTTTGTATTTCCATTAACGTGGATTAGCAAACTTAAAAAATAGGAGAAGTGCAATTAAGTTCCCCTGACAGTTCCAAGAACTATAGGTGTGACTGTTTCAAGCTTGAGCTCCCAGCCTGCAGAGCCTGAATAGAAATGAACATCTGAGATCGACAAGCTATTACCAACTGAGTGGCTTTTTGTGTCACACTCCTCAGGAGAATTTGGTAACTTGAAAATCAAGTATCTAAGCTATCAAGGCTTTTGGCTTGAAAAGCTGCATGACCTTAATTCTGGAAAAGGGAAAAAAAAAAAAAAGGAGATGCTGGTCGAATGAACTGTTTTCCAGTCGCAGATCAGGAATAAGGAAAACTTCAGAGACTTTTTGCCTCCTTCAGCTTGCAGAGAAATTCACTGTCTAAAATGGGCATCTCTGGGAGCTCGATTTAAAGATTTCCTTCTCATATCTTTTCTGCTACAAAAAGCAAACTACACTGTCACTCACTGCCAGTCACTCGTGGCGTAGGAGAGCGAACCAAGACAATCAAACTCATCTTGGGTGTTAATACACCATTAGTAGCTAAAGGCAACTTCGTTTGCGCAGAGAAAAGCTGGATTTAATGCTACAGAGCTGAAAAACCCCTGGGAGCTGTCCCCAGGCTTCTCACTCAGGGAAAAAGTGCTAAAGGCTTGCCTTCAAGGACAACCTGTGCTCTTACAGGCAAAATAATGACACACGCTTTCAACACTGTCATTAATCAAAGGTAAAAAAGTACTCCACAAACCAAAGTCTTTAAATGTTTTCTGACTACGGGTACTTGATATGGCCTTCATAGGACAGCTTAAAAACGGGCAATTTTAGTCCCCGAACAGTTTCTGAAGTCAGGAAAGAAAAAACCAACCAAAAGACACCTACAGCTGAGCCAAAGCAAAGAGGATAAACACATGCACTTGTGTCTGTGCAGGATGATTTCCCCCATCCCTGTTAATACCATCGTGTTTCAGAGTCTTAAGGGCAAAAACCCTCACTTTGGTGCAGTCACAGAGGTTGGTACCTACATGGTTTCTGTCCTGGGACAGCAATAATATTCTAAGGCTTTTCACATTACAGCTTCGGTCTAAGAGATCTACAGCTTTATCCAAGTCATCTTGGTTTTTCAGAGGAATAGAGAGCTGCAAAATAAAGAACGGGAAAAAAAGTCATTAGAAAAGATGAGTCTATTTCCACAACAGGTATTTAAACAAACAGAAAAATATCAGAACATCAGATAGGATCCTGATTGGTCAATTATTCCACAAATTATCATTTCAATACTGTCCCACTGTCCCCTTTTTAATGAGGTTTTCCTCCCATGCCAAAGAAATGGTAGACTCCGTGTAAATTTCTCTAAAGCACCGGCCACAGAACTACTAAATGCTACCTGAACTTGCTGTTTGCAAAGAATAAGTCAGAGACTTGTCAGCCCCTGAGCCCCCGATGAGAACATGGTCTCAGAATACTTACAAATCCAGACCCAACAATCAAGTGGAAACTGGGTTTCAGATAGAAAGGAGAAGATAAGGACTTTGAAAAGGGGAATCAAATTAGAATTTCAAACTTGTAAGACCCCACGAAATCAGGCTGAGACACCCTGCACTCTACAGCCCACTCACATCTCAAAATAGCAACATCACCACCCCTGCAGAACTCTCATTTTTGTCCCACTGTCACCGGTGAATGGGGTTTTGCCTCTTTCTCATTAGGGATGCAGTTCCAAACAGTGGGAGGGCAACACCACAACAACAAAAACGCAGAAAATCCAGCGTGTACAGGGTGAGGAAGCCACCAAAAACCTTTAGATTATTAACAGGGACTATCTGGTCCTCAGAGACAAACGCTGTTGCCCATGTCACTGTATTTCAGCAATGACAGTGCCTAAAGCCTCCTGTGTTCTTGGACTCCCCTCGTTCCCTGGGAAATACGATCTCCTCGGATATGTATCAGCCTGCAAGAGTTGCTTTCAACAACAGAATACTTCAAGTACCTTTTTTACTTCCCCGAGAGTTTCCCAAACACCACCAGTGCAAGGAAACAAGATGCTGCTGCTCGTACAGCACACACAGCACCGATGTTTTTATCGGGATCGGTGTGTTCTCCTTTGCATCAGCAACTCCATTTGTATTAAAGGAAGAACTGAAAATTAAATTTATACACACAGGATTTGTAATGGGGAAACGGGATCCAGGGAGCATTCCACGTGTCCTGAGCACTGAGAGTTCCGTACCTCATTGTTCATGTAGTGGAGGTCCAGTGGCTGCCCAAAGGCTGTTTTCACTTTCTGCTGCACGTCTTCGTAGCGCACGGGACGGACAAATGGGATAATTCTGAAATGGAGGAGAATCAGCAATTGAATTCACAGATACACTCCAGAATGCAACCAAATCAGGTGGCTGACCCACTAAAAACACATCTGAATACTCTCCTCTTAGCATGTAGGGAGCTTCTCAAATTTAAATCGGTATGTGTTATTTCAGAAAGGAATTGTCGATCTCTGGCCTATTTCCAATGGCTTGTCAAAATGCAACATTCAGATGAAGATTTCAAATAGGATCCCATCATCCCCGGGCAGAAAAGTACCCCTTACCGAACCAATGTCTTTCACGTGACAGCATACAAATGCTCTGTGCTCCTTGGCTTAAAAAATACTGCCTGGGGCACAAAACACATTCAGAGACAGCTGAATTAAAAGCTGCACAGGCCAAAAGAATAAAAAATTTAAGCATCCTAGTACCAGAAGTCAAAGTTCACTCCTTAAAAATCGCCAAAATGCATTTCAGCTTAAAAGTTTCAACAAACATTCCCACAGCACAGTTAAGTCCTGACCTCCAGAGGGAGGACAACTGCAGCAAGACACAAAGGAACCCGAAACCCCTCCTTTCCAAAGGTGGTCTGTGCCCTCAGCTCCCTATCTGTCCCCTGCACGCTCAGGCCAAACATCTCTCAACATCCAAATCGTGGATTAACCACCCTGGCTCTGCAGTTTTCCAGCAAATCATGGAACAGTTTGGGTTGGAAGGCACCTTAAAGATCATCTTGTTCCAAAATCGTGCATCACAGCACGGTTTTTTCTCCAGACCTGAAGTCAAATCTAACTGTGCAACTGTTTGCCACACAGGGTTTGCTTTATTTAAAAAACAAACAAACACAAACCACGTGGAAGAGGGCAGGGTTAGATGGGATATTGGGAAGAAATTCTTCCCTGAGAGGGTGGGCAGGCCATGGCACAGGTTGCCTAGAGAAGTTGTGGCTGCCCCATCCCTGGGAGCGTCCAAGGCCACGTTGCAACAACTGGTCTAGTGAGTGGCATCCCCAACTACAGGGTTGTGGAACGAGATGATCTTTATTGTCCCTTCCAGTCCAGACCATTCTGGGAGTCTATGGACCTGTGATGAACCCGTGCTTTGGAGAGAAGGTTTAGTTTTCTTTTCATCCATCCATCCTCATCAGCCCTGGGTGTCCTTTCACGAGATGCAGTTCTTGTTTCAAATAGCTCCTGTGTTAGTTGGCTTCCTCAGCCCCCTGCCAGGAAAGGTTCATCTCGCCACCAAATCCTACAACATCCAACTATTTGGAAATAATTGTCCTTGTTAAAAAGCAGCCCACAATAACATTTTTAACATATTCCTAAGAAACCCATCCATGAAATTACAGTACTCTGGCACCACACAAATGTAATTCAGCTCTCACTCCCTTATAAAGGCTCCCATTCTACACTCAATGCATTCAAAAGCAGAGCTGTTCTCAGGTGCCACAAATTCTATTAGTTTAAAAACTCCGTGCACTCCTCTAACACAAAATCCTGGACTGCAGGGTTTAAGGAGCCCATTCCTGCCTGACCACCTTAAATATCTGTGGTTAGCTCTGGCAGCTGCTGTGAACCCAAGCACACACACACACATTCTAGTGCAGGCTCCCTGTCTGTAATTGCACACCACGCTGGGAGTGGGGAATTTGGGCGAGTGAAGCTGCATAATTAGACTAACACACAATCAACCTTTTCATTTTAATGTTACTGCAGAAAAAAACCAAACCTTTCTGCCCCCCTCCCCAAGCTTGGTGCCACCTGAAATGCACCCAGAGAGAAGACAAGCAAGATGAGGAGGTTGCAGTGACAGATTTTGCTGCGGAGTTCCCTCGTCCTGACACGGTCTGACATGTCACACCATCGCTGTTGCATTCACACAAAGCAGCTGACACGGGAGGGTGCCGAGAAGACATAGCTGACAAAGGAGGCAGCAGATCCCAGGGAGGATCACTTATAAAATTTCTTCCCAGGCACCAAAAGCCAGCACTGTTTTAGGGACAGAATTCATCGTGCAGGATTTCAGTGTAAGAAACAGTTCAAGTTTTGAGGAAGATTACAAATTATTCTCTACTGCCTGCTTTGCCAACAAAGAAAGCCTGTGCTTCCCTCACAAAAATCCCAAAAGCTGGCAAAGGAGAATACTCCAGGAGGAGCTTCAGCACCTCAGTCAGTAACCTTTGCTAGGAACAGGTATGAGGATCCCCACAGACATTTTGCACTGCTGTACCATCGACTTTAAATTTGCATTTCACCATGACGCCATGAACTACTTCATGTCGGAAGTAAACGGGAGAAAGCAAAGGATTCCCATAGGACGGCTGTGAGGAGTAGCACATATGTTCATGTTTACAATCCAATTCATTTCTTCCAAAATAAAGAAATCATAACCCAGCACCAAGATCACTTTTTGCCCTCAGTGAGAGCAGACTCAGAGACCAGAGCCAAGCTTGGCGCCTTCCTGCACATTCACCAAGCCACCAAAAGGTCATTAAATCTTTTGGGAATTCCTCTCAATTCCATAGCAAATAAGGGGCTTTTAAAGACAACCTTTTAATCGTCTAGCCAATACTGTTCATTTCAAACAATGCTGCAAAAACCGAAACTGCCATTTCAGTTGTTTCTGGGTTTTTCTTGAAAAAGTGTCTCTCAAAACCAAGTATCAGAGGAAATAACAGGGAAACTTTCACACCGATGAAAAAAATATCCTCCCTCGCTGTATATGTTGCTCAGTCACAGTAGGGCAGTGATAGCAACAGGGCATCGAGAAGTGAGAAACTAGAAAAGAATGACACCGATTTGATCGGCTTCATTTGGTTTTAGTTAAATGAAACAAAATGGGAACATATCTGAAATGAGACCTTCAGGTTGAATTTATTTCAGGCTGGACGGCTTTTGAATATTGCTGCAATTCACTTGCAAATAGACATTATGGAAATAAATCAGTGTTTTATGACACACTGCTCTCTAAAAACAAACAGGCTGTGTGTGAGCTGTTTAGCATGGCCTTCACTGTGTGATTTTCACTCAGGAAAAAGGAAAGCGAAGGCAACAAAATATTTAACCTAAACTACCGATGACCAAACTATTCTCCTAAGCAAAGAATCAAAGCAGGGAAGGCCAACTTACCGTCTCTCCCCATTATATTCAAACTTTATCCTGACATCATTCTGCAGGAGAAAGAACAAAAGGTGAGTTCACAAACAAACTTCGGCACACAAACACATCATTATAGCACTTTAATGTGATTCTAAGTTTCTCGGTGAAAGCTGAAGCAGACTGTGGAAACAAGTGGCAGGTACCTGAACACGGCACCACGGGAAACAGAGAAACTGCTGAAGGAAAAGGCACGGAAAGGGGCAAAAACTAAGCTGTAATTTTTGTTAACTGTCACTGAAACAGAGAACACAAATACACTTTAAGAAAAATTAAACTACCTTTAATACGGCATGGAGAAAATCTGAAATTGAGTCCTAACTGCTTATTCATCACAACTGAAGTTCATTTTGTTTGAGCACTCTCAAAGCAAAGATGGAAGAGAAGAGAGATACGGGGAATATGCTACATTCTTCATTTCTCTTTGCTATTCTTATTTTTCATTCTTAAGATAGGAACTAAGGTGCTCTGCCTTTGCAAAAATGCAGCCCCTGAAACTCCAGCTATGTTCCAAACAAACAGGTCAATTCTGCATCACCTGCAGCTCAAAGGGAACATTCACCTGTATCTGGATAGTCAAAAGCACTGACCACACAACCTGTGCAATCACTGTACACTCAGAAGATGCTCTGTGGCACAGAAGCGTCAATGTGCTGAACTTTCCACTCTGGACATCAAAGTTCACATCCCAATTTAGGTCAGAAAGATAAAAATAAAAGGGAAAAATCTGCCCTGATAAGACTCCATAATTTTTGCTGCACAATTTATGCGATTGGAATAGATTAAGCCATCTGTGAAAGCCTCAGACAATAGGCAATCATACATCTAGGAACTCCAAAAAAACATGTCCAGGAAATGCTCTTTTAGCTGGAGGAAGTTTCTGGCAGGCCCAGCGGTCAAGAATTCAGTTCAAAGGGATGGGATTCCTGCAGCACAGATTGGGTAAAATGAGCTTCCCAATCCCAGCAATGACTCCCTGCAGGTAGGCAATTCACATGCAACTTCAAAAGACTTCTTTCAGATGTGAGAAGAGAAAGAACTTACTATAGAATGACTCCAAAATGAAACAAATTCTACAGAACTCATCTGAATTGAGCAGTAAAAGCGCGGCAAAGAGCATAGGAATGATACCCTCTAAAAGACGCCCAGCAGCCAACTCCCGATGAGACAGTTTGCTTAGACTTTTAATCAGGAGTTTCAGGGAAGTAAGGCTCTAGATTGCATTTTGTGAAGCTACTCTAAGCAGTCCAGTCTAAGGAAACTAAACAGGACTGTTTGGACAAAATGGAATTCAACTCATTTTTCAGATTAAATTTCTGACCTCAAGATGTGATTTAGGTCCTGGAACAGCCAAGCAACAGAGCTCTCATTAATTAAAATTAGATACCACTAAGAGATCTACAGGGCTCTTTGAAAACCTCACCGGTACCTAAGCACACTAAAATCACTTTCTCAAGTCCACTGCATACTTTAGAACCTGTAATTTGGAAGAAAGGGAAGTAGGGTGGAATTTGGCATTTATCTTCCGTTCATTTTTTCCAGACAGTTGTCATTCATATCTGTCTATCAGAGATCTAAGAAAAGGTGTTCAAAGCGATCTTGGTGTTCACATTCCAGAGACAAGCTAGAGGAGTTAAGCATCCGGCCTTTCAGTTTCCCTTGAAAGTAGGGAACCCATCAATTTTTAAAGTCAGTCATATAAACTCCACTAAGAGATGAGTACAAAGGCAAATGTAAGTTTAGTACCTCAGCGTTCCAGTTCTGCAACGCTGTCTCATAAATCATGGCTACAGATTTTGATTTAAGACATCCCTGAATTTATGTTCAATGTGACCTGGAAAGGGTTTTGTACTGCTCCATCTACGGATTTGTCCAGCACATTCTAAGAAATCTCACCTTCAACTGAACAAGTAGATTACAAGCAGGCAAAGAGTAAGGAAGACGGGCATGAACTTTAAAGCCTGCTTCAAAAGCCTTAAGCCTGTAACAGGAACAAAACCGAAAAGAGTTCTTTTACTGACATAAGCAACCTCTCCTGTTAACGGCCAGTCTTACTGCCAGGAACTTGATTTAATTTTGTAAGACAGTAACAGACGAACAAGTTTTGACTGTAATTGTTGCATTCGCTTTGAAATATTTCATTTAAATGACACTCAGCATCTACTGACAGAGCAATTTATTCCGTCCCTCCTTTTGGCCAGAAAGTCAACACCAGAATTTTCTCCAGGAAAAAGTCTGTAGCAATGGGGAATGAACCCAGAGAGACTTCGGAGCGTCGACTCCATCACTTACAGAATGGTTTGGGTCTGAATGGACCTTGAAGATAATGCCACCCTGCTCCCTCTGCCACGGGCAGGGACACCTTCCAGACCAGCCCAGATTGCTCCAAGCTCCATCCAACCTGGCCTCGGACACTTCCAGGGATGGGGCAGTCACAGATTCTCTAGGCAACCTGTACCAGGACCTTCCCACTCTTGGGGGGAAGCATTCCTTCCCAGTATCCCACCTAGCCCTGCCCTGTGTCCATGTGAAGCCACTCCCTCGCCCCGTCACTACAAACACGCACACACTGATATGCCTTGACAGAGTCATGAGAGCAAAGCTCTTCCAGCCTCCCACAGCTGCTTAAAGCCATTCCAGAAAGGGCACTGCATACAACTCTAGAACACGCACATAATCAATAACTGCTGGTGTAGAAATAAAGCCAGTTTTCTTACCGGGATTTTTTTTTCTTCCACTGCAGAGGCACACTGGTTTGTTATTGCAGGGCTGCCCAGGAGGGGGGGACTGTTGGCATTGTGTTTTTTCTTCAAAAAGAATAATTTTTGGTTTTTTTTTTAATGGCAAAGTTTACATTTTCACACTTGGTAAATTTTTTTCACTGTCACACCAAACCCCATCAAAAACACATGCGGGGGGACAGCAGGATGCTAAGATGTTGTAGATTATCAAATATATTACATATAAAAATAAGAAAATACATAACCTTATGTCTCTATATAGNTTTTATTTTATACAGAGAATATAGCAATATAAATTATATATTATTTATGATTATATAAAATTTTATTTTTTACAATACTTCTATATCTCCCTATATATACACATATATCCTTAGATACAGCTTTTTAATCTTATATAGAAAAAGCAATATAAATCATATACTATTTATAATTACATAAAATTATATTTATTACAGCATTTTAATGCATTTTTAAATATAGATAAATATACATATTAATTTAATATAAAATTTGCAAAGCTCCCGTTTTTGCCACGGAGCCTGAGCAGGACAAGGGAGTCGATCCTGCCAGGGGCATGGGCAGCAGCTTATCTGCCCACCTGCTCTTCCCCAGTGCCCCATTTCAGTACTCACTGAAAGGCCCATCACCTGTTTGTTGGAGTGAGCAGTGTCTTTATTCTTCATGGTATCATACCCAGGCAGCCTGTGACGTCTGCTCATCTGGAGCGCTACCAGGTCCTTCATGATGGATTTCAAGGCCTCCTGTTCATCTGTGAGGCACAAGAGTTTCAGGAATAAGTTGCCTGGGCAAGCATCACCTGTGACTCTTCTGTCCTCGTTTTCCGCCAGCTCACAGAACAACAAATCTTTTTAGGATCTTTGCAAAGACACTGAGTTCATCAGGAATGACAAACTGATGTGTCTGCCAAAGAAAACCTGGTAAAAATCTGTTCTTTCCCACTTTATATCCTGTTAACTCTGAATTCTTGCTTGTTAGCGAAACAAACCACGGCCAGCAGAAAGAGAAATGGAAATCTGCGCAAAGAACCACCTTGGAGTATCTCTGAACACAAATCCACATGCTCTGATTGCCCCAACACGTTCCTCCCTTCCCTCAGAACAAGTCGATGGAACAAAATTCAAACCATTTTATGAGATTTCAAGATGAAATCTGATTACAACAGATTCAAATCGTCCACCACTAAGAACACTGTCTGCTGGCAAAGTGCAATGCAACAGGTTTAATTCAAGGCTTCTTGCCTTGCAGGAAAATAAAAACACACTTGGAATTTTCTCTTGTATGTACCCCTGCTTAAAAATTACTTTCTGAAGCAAAGATTGCCGATGTGACCAATCTAATGTGTTCTCTTCCACTACCTGTTAGTTTTGAGGTGAGAAGTGTATTTATTTAGCAGAAGTTTACATGAAATCTAAAGGGAAAAAAAAAAGGACACTAAAGGAGGGAAATACTCAGTAGTTGCCCCATGATGGATGGCACATGAAGGTCTAGAAGCCATGGAAAAGAATCCTTTGCTTCAGCAAGGGTAACAACCCCAAATTCTACAACAATGCAAAAGGTAAAAGAGGTCGGCATGTGAAGTTTTGTCCAAAACGGGCCTGCCCCGGGCACTGCTACAACCGAGCAAACAGCACCAGACCCGTCACTCCGCTCCCAGCACATTCCCAGATTGCCAGGCCGGAGTCTCACACGGCAAGACACTCAGAGAGCTTCTAGGGATAAAGTGTTTTTTCCTTGGCAAATAATACACCCAGTTTAATCCCTCCCGATACCGAGGCGTTATTCAGGCATGAAATGGGAAGCAGTGATTTATCAGCTCTGAACACGCTCAGGAGAACCTCCCTTTCTGCAAGAGTCTGGGTGGACTTGACCACTAGTTTGGAAGGGAAGACTTTTTTTTTGACAACTGGAACTTTTGGAATGGATGTGAGCCCCATAAAGTTATCACAGTCCCACTCATGGGACAGAATCTGGTGTGCAGTGCTTGACACGCATGATTCCTCCCAAAGCCCTCAGTCACATCACTCTTAGGAATTTGAATTGAGCATTTTTGAAGCTGATTTGTAAACAAGTAGAACTTCATTTTAACAACCCACCACGGCTGCACGCTCATGGCACTGGTTTGCCAGGTAATGCTGTGCATTCCAGAGCTGTCCTGGGAACAGCTGCTCAATATTAAATGATGGACTGACTCACATGTGTATTTCTACATACAAGGAACTCACTAGAACTAGTTGTTTCTTCAATTTCATGTCATGTATTTGTTCGTGTCTCCAAAGCAGCGAGCATGTGTTTTATGTGGAAGACTGGCTTCATAATTAATCAGTGTCTGAATAACAAACGATATTTTTGCAATGCTTAAAGATGACAGATGTGGGGCACAAAGAGCCCGTGAAGCAGTCGGGGAGCAAACGCTACTAAAAGCAAGAATACCCTGTGAGAGGTCACACTAACAATATCTTTGGTACAATAAACAGTTTCCGCCCAGGTCTGCTTTAGCTTTCATAGCATTACAGAACCACAGGACAATTTGGGGTGGAAGGGACCTTTAAAGATCACCCAGGGCCACTCCCTGCCACGGGCAAGGATACCGTGCACTAGCCCAGGTTGCTCCAAGCCCCGTCCAGCCTGGCCTCGGAGACTTCCAGGGATGGGGTAGCCACAGCTTCTCTGGGCAACCTGTGCCAGCGACCACCCTTGCAGGGAACAATTTCTTCCCAATGTCCCATCTAACCATACCCTGTCAGTTTGAAGCCATTCTCCCTCATCCTGTCACCCTTGTAAATAGCCTCTCCATCTTTCTTCTTGTCTCCCTTCAGGTACTGGATGGCCACAGTTAGGTGAGTCCTAACTCAGTCAGAAGACTACCAAACCTCTGATATACACGCAACATGGACTTCAGAATATTCTACCAAAAACCGTGAACACCAAGCCTAGGCCAGGCCATGCAGGGGAATGGAAAGAAATCTCCCAGTGCTCCTGAAGAAGGTGTTAATTAGAGTAAAACTCTTAAAAAAGGAAAGCAGAGCAGAGAATATTAAAAAAAAAAATCAGAATCAAAACCCACCAAATCTCTGCTGTCCAAGACAAGCCAAATGAGACAATAACCACATTGTGGCCGTGGAGAAGGGAAAGCACTCCTTGAAATTCCAACTGCATGTAAAAGAAGCGAGGGGTGTCAGTAACACAACCAAAGCAAGAGGTTGCTTTTTGAGGAGCACATCAGCCAAAGGAAATAATCGCTGAGATCTATCTCAGCACTAAGTAACCCCTTGTGGGAGGAAAACGTGAAAAAAACAGTTGTGAATGAAGCTAAAGTTCCAGGTAGGTAACAGCACAAGTTCTTTCTAAGAAAAAAAACCCAAAAAAACAACCAACATTTCCAACTTTACATTTAGCCTTTTACCTTACTGGAGCACATCCAGTTTACTTGCACCCTTCTATGTGGATTGATATTAAGGACAGCCTTGGAGTCATCTGGCAGACAAAGACTAACTGTGCACAACAAAATACTCCAACCTAAGGATTGGCATATCCCTGGAGCTCCTACCACCCAAAACACACCGGGAAGAGCTGGGATGCAAGTTTTCCACTACAGTGCAGTTTGGGTTTGGCCACATACCAGGAGGATGAAGAAGAGTTTGACTTGGCAGAGCTCCTTTGGGCAAGAAGCAAGCCAGCTATGAAAGCAGGTTATAACTGAGGGCTCATGACAAGAAATCAAATAAGAGAATATGTCCGTGAATAAGAATTGGCCTCTAAACAGCAGCATCACTGGAAAATAAGAATCAACAGTTACAATGGTTGGCTACAGGTGTTTGATCCCAAATTCCTGGCTGTGTAGAGTTTCACAGTGACTCATTTGTGTGAGGAATTGGGCACAGAGCACAGGCATCCAACCAACTACGTGTCTCCAAATACAGACTGCAGCTTGGTACGCAGAAAATTTATTTATTAGCTAAGGCAACTTGTGAATTTACAATATGCTCAACTCCTAAGGGCACCATCCAGAAGCACCAAAGCTCACGGAGTGTACGGACAATGCTCTCAGCCCAGGGTGGGACTGTTGGGCTGTCCTGCGCAGAGCCAGGAGTTGGACCGGACGATCCTCGTGGGTCTCTTCTAACTCGGGATATTCTGTAGTTCTGTAAACCTCAGTTAGTGACCTGCAAGGTCTGTACAGCACTCACTGCGAACTCACTTTCCTCCATGCTAACACTGAAATCTTACTTACTCCATAAACCCGGACAAGTTAATGTTCTATCAAAGGCGAGTTTGAATCTTACTATACGTTTTTTAGTACCAAACCACACATCCTGTAATTCACCCCTCCGTTGATGAGATAGGAAACGACAGAGTATCTTTTAAAACCATAAAGTCAAAAACCGATCTGAGCTTGTGCAGGGAAAAAACACTTCCAGTCAGGACAGCACTATGACGGATTTAATGCTGAGATGCATGAATACTTTTTTATTTCTATCAAAACAGAGGATTTCCATAGACTAATTTGGAAAAGCGCATGGAGCAACATCACATTAATCACACAATGCAGAAGTTGCTACAAACGAAAGCGAAGCAATTCTTGGAGTGCACTGAGAGACCCTGTTTTGCCCGGTCTCCAGTAGGTCTGGGAAATACAGTTCTGCTTTGTGCGGGAAAGATGTTGTCCAGGAAATGCTTTTCATGTTTTAAAAACTGCACTCAAGGATTTTTATAACATCGATAAAAGCGAACTGCTGCTCACAGAGAAAGCTGTTCCTCTGCATAAAGCATTTATTTCAACAAAACTGTGGTTTCTTGCACAGGCCTGAGCGAGTCCAAAATGGAAACAATTTTGAAAATTTAAAAAAAAAAAATCACAAAGTTCAAACAGCAAAGCATCTGCACATGAGTAAAAACAGGAAGTCGGTGAAACCCTCTAACTTGTGATGGTGTTTTATATAGTGTGATAATGATGCCACATTAGCTTAGAAGAGAAAAAAAAGTGAATAAATCTCTGTATTACCTACATACAGAAAAGTCAGTCGGGCAAGTGATCGCCAGATTCAGGGACAACGAGGAAATTTTAGACAAATTGAGTCCACGCTAAAGGTCTGAAAAAATAAACGGCTGCATTTCGAGTCCTTCAGTGTGGGAAGTTTTAGCGGTACTGAAACAGAATCCAATTTTTAGGAAATCACAAGCGACTGGTTTGTGGACTGAGAAATAAAATCAGACCTCTAAAAAACACAGTACATGCGGTTTTTATTGAAGGTCCCTCTTCTCACCCACAAATGAAAGGGAAAGACTGGGATTTGTGATCTGAGCCGGTCCTAACCTGCAGGCTCAGGCCTGCTCCCTCCCCCCGGGTGTCACTGAGTCCCGGCCACGGGTGCGCGTGTGAGCCAAGGGAAGGAAGTGACACAGGCAGGAAAACCGAGCAGATCGAGGGAACGACTGGCCAGAGCAGCGCCTGTACACAGCACCCACCCCGCACGGCTCGGCCCCCCCCTCCAGTGCAGGCACCTTGTTATTTCCCAGTATGAGATGCAAATATTTGTGTTTCAAACCCTGTTTGGAGGGAAACAAACCTCAGGGACTGCCCTGGACGTGCAGGGCTGGAGAGAATTCCAGCAAACTGTGACACCAACCACCCCACCGTGTCCTGCAGGATGGGCCATGAAACACAACATGCAAGAAAAGTAGAGCACGATGCATCCCATTATCCACTGTTAATTAGATTATTTCATCACAACTGCCTTATAAATTTAGATTTTTCCCATTATAAGGGATCTGCAGCTATTCCACAACAAACACGATGCTACAGTGGATAGGTCCACGAAGTTGCACTTCATCATTCTGCACTCAAATGTTTACAAACATCCAACCGCCACTGGAAAACATTGCATGGAAATCCAGTTTTCTCCTTCTCAACCATTGTAAGCTTATGAACTACCTGCCTGGTTCTTTTGAAGAGGTTCAGAGAGATAATCCCATGCCTTTCTATGCAGAGAATTCTAGCGATGGATCTGCATAATTTTGGTACATTTATCAAATCCAACTGGAGCAGGGAAGGATTGAAGCTGTTGCAGTTTGGCTTCGAGCAACATTTGCAATGCTTTACGAATTCAAAATACAAGAACTACTTACACATACAGACTAAATGAAGGGCTGTCTCAGAAAACTAAACTCTGGTTGTAGGGAAGAAACATTAAAGTTTTAGCCCACGAAGCCATGAAACCGCACACTTACAACAGGAGTAATTCTCTCTCCTGTTTGCAGATATGAGTAATTCTGGTTCAGAGCAATTAAAGATTTAATTCTAGCACACGAGTCCTCTCTTTAAACTGAAACGAGGAAACATAACACCCCCTCCAAGCAGTTCTTTATACAGGACGTACAACCCTGATACAAATTAAGTAGAATTAATCGAATTCAGCCATGGCAACCCAACATTTTCCTCTCGAAGGAAAATAAAGAAAAAGAGAATTCCTCCACCTCCTTTACTTGTTTTTACATGTTGCTGCCCGGGTTGAGAATGGCAAACGAGAATTCAGCGGAAGCTCCATAAAGAACAAAACTATTCTGATGGGCTCCCAAACTGCAGTGAAAACCGAACCCTCCCCGCAATTAACCCGAAGCTCATCCCGTCCCCAGAGGGACCAACCTGAATGCGGAGGGCTGCACTCTTGCAGAGTTTAGTCAAACCCCGCAGTTTCCCGTAAACACCGACATTCTTCACCATTCTTTACCCAACCCTCCGCGATCCCCCCCCGTTCCCACAGCGGGGAGCCCGGCCGGTCCCGTGCGCGGCCCCTCCGAGCCGGCCCGGGCCGCAGCGGAGCCCGAGGGCGACACCCGCCCACANGGGTGCCGGTGAGGTTCGGCCCGGCCCGCGCCCTCTCACGGGCCCGCGCTCGGCGGTGCCGCCCGCAAAACAAACCGCCCCGTCCGCCGCCGCCGCCACCGCCTCCTCCTCCTGCCAATCACAGCGGCGCCCGCCGCCCGCCCACCAATCGGCGCCCGCCCGCCCCGCGGGCCAATGGGAGCGCGAGGTGGCGGTGACGCCCCGCCCCGCAGGCGCGCTGTCAATCACAGCGGAGGAACATGCCCCCTTGTCGCTGCTATAGGCCACGCCCACCAGGGCTGTCAATCAGAGTTCTTGACGGCGACGCGGCCACGGTCCCGCCGCCGGGTGAGGCAGCGACGTTAAACCGGGCTGGGCGTGGGGAGTCGCGAACTGAGCTTCGCTGAGCCTCGCCTAGCCTCGGAGTACGTAGCGCCGGTGCAGTGAGCGGTTTTGCTCGGCGGTAAATCCAAATCTGTGGTTTCCGCCTTCGTTTTTGAGCTCGGGAGACACTCAGTGGAAGTTCTGGGAGGGATTTTGAACATCAAATCTGGGCTCACAGATTTCCGTGTGGCCTGGAGGAGAGACAGATCCCTGGCTGGCTTCTCGCAAAAGCAGAGCTTGGCAATGAGTTAAATTCTTGCTTTAAAAGCACCTTTTTAAGAGGGGGAAAGAAAACCCCAAAACAAACCTTGTTCAAGAGCGATAAAAACCTTGCAAAAATCTGAAGGATTCTTTTGGTGTCTAAAAAAACTTGGGACAATTACCCAGAGCATCTGTGGCAAGAGATGTCCTCTCCTATGAGCTGTTTTAATAAGGTCCTATTACCATCAAACCTGGACTAGGTCTCCAGGCCCCCAGGTCACCCCCATGAGCTTGAAAGTAAGTGACAAATGACAAATAAACAAATGGCTCTTCTGCTTTTTGAACCTTCAAACCTCTATTCCCTCTCCTTCTCAGAGCCCTGCAATCACACACTGTCTGCTTCATCCTGCAGGAGTGACCTCCAGCCTAGTGTACTCAGAGTTCAGCACTTCCTCCCCTTTCATTTAGAAGTTTACCTTAAGAAGAAAGTGTTTTTGCTCTCAGACATGGAGCTGCTGACCTGCCACATCCACTTCATGACTTTTTTTTCAGCTTTAGAG
>VXAU01000685.1:2143-20554 GCA_013399695.1 Formicarius rufipectus
AAACAAAAACAAACAACAACAACAACAACAAAAAAACGAAAACAACTCTTTGCGAGTAAACATTTTTTTTTCTCCCTGAATAAATAATAAAATATTTACAATATTTTATACCAACTCTACTGTTAGGAAAACCTGCTAGACTCTGCATACATTTTGCTCAGGGTCCTGGATCTAAACATTCTAACAGCTTTTTTTGTCTGCACTAAAATTTATTTTTAGCCCAGGCCTGTGAACTTAAATTATATGTGGACAGCACGAACTTTAGAAAGTTCAACACAAATAACAATTTAGACATTTATCATATACAGAAATAAACCACAAAACAACACTTCTGAAGGGACACAGGATCATACCTGATATTACATTATTATAGAACTAATTATCTATAATCAATGTCTATTCTAACAAGAATATTCACTAAGATTATTTTAATAAAAAAAAGTAGCTGTTCTAGCAAAATACAATAAATATTGACTCTTGGTTTCTTATACCTCTCAGTGCCTGCCTTCTAACTTGACAGTTCACATGTGACAGTACTTGACTTACCAACATTATTTCCCAGTGACAGTCATAATAAAACTCAAACAAAAAAACCCATAGTACTCCTGAAGGAAACTTTCTACTTTCAGATTGTCTCACCTTAATGGGGAATTAGGTGATGATATCCTGTGCTATGCCTTCACAGATTCTCAAGGCATGCAGTATGTAAGCCACTACTAACTTAAACTTGTGACTCCACTGCTTAAGTTCAACAGTGTCACATGAAATCTTCTGTCCTTTTGTGCAGATACACAATTGTATGCATTTTCAGAGAGTTCCTCTGGGTGATGAACAGGTATCAATTGTAGCTTAAGCTTTTAAGAGTGATATTGCTGCCTCACAGGGTTGTTAAATGAATTTTTTGTGTGCTGCACAGAGTGTTCATGAACAATTTGTTAAATCCAATAGGTCAAACATACAAGGGAAAGTAATTTGTGAGAGATTTGCAATTCTGGATCTGCAGATTTATAAACATCATAAAATGGTGTTAAATACCCCACTGAGTTACACTAGCTCATACCACAAAGACCACAACAAAAAGCTATCATTAAATTGTCAGACCAGTAACAGTATTTGTGACCTCATTACTAAAGAAAGTATTAAAAGCTCTAGCCTCCAAGTAGCAAAGACCTTTACAAGCTCAGTTAATTCACACAGAGTTTGAACTAGGTGCCTCAGCTACAGCTGACTGTATCTGCTATTGAGAAACTTGTTATCGTTTACAGACTCTTGTTGGTTAATTTCAATATTACATAAGACAAGATGAGGCCTCTTGCAAATCAAGTGGTAACCATAATAATTTCTTGCATTATGTTGCACATATCCCACAAAATGCATACAGATATATATGTATGTATATATTCAGTCTATGTTCAATGTATATATGGATGTATTAATAGCCACAGGTTCATTTTTATATTCCCTAAGTCTTTAAGATTCTCTGCAAAACAAAGGTCTTAGTTTATTATTGCTCCTTCCCCTTACTATTTGGTATGGTGGAATTTATTCTCGTACTGTGTGTATGACTAATGATGCAAATCTCTTTCCTATTAGTCATGTGGGCAACAAGCATATATTTTAATTTTTACTGTTATTTTTTCATAAAGTCATAAGCTACATTTTAACTTAAGAATTCTGTTATAAATCTCCTATTTCTGTATGTGAACATTCAGAATTTTAGAGGATATTTATTCAGGTTTCGTTTTGCATGATAGAATTCAAAGCTTGTCAGTTGTAGTGAATCTGATGAAAAACAAGATACATACAAGTTGAACATAAAACAATTGACAATATCTGCTTCAAGTATGAACAACTAATGCTTGGAAGACAAGGTCCTCAGTAGTGATATTCGCCTCATTAAAAAAACTCCAACACCTGGCAGCTGCCAAACATATGTGATCTGGACTATCCCTTTCAGAAAACAGTTTTTGAGGCATCTCCAAGGCCTGGGTTCCCCACAGAATGCTGAAAGGTGTGGTCTATGGCTATGTGTTTCTTACATTCTTTTTATCAGAGAGATAAAATCTGTTAAAAAAAAAAAAAAAAAGGTCGTTTTAGAAATGTAAAACTGAAGTTTCCCTTACATATCTTAATATAATGTACCATTAAAAAAAAAAATCACATTTAGGAGGGAATAAGGCTGCCTCACGTTTGTCACTGAATCTTTGCTCTTATATGTTCACACATCAGCATAGAGTCAGATCTTGTATTTGAACCACAACTGCTTACAGATGGATCATACTTGCAAGACAAAACAGTTTAAAACAGTTTTAAGATGGAGAAAACAGGGGGGTTCCATGGTTTCTTGCCTGTCCAGCAGTTTTTCTTGGGTAGAAAATGGAAATACAGTCTGTGGAGAAACCATTAAGGAGACATCTCATTCCTTAAAAAAAAAAAAATATTTAGGAAGAAATTACTAAGGTTTTTTAGGACATATGACACTTGAGTAGTTGTTTGTTCATACCCTACTGAGATATATGATTTAAAGGGAAAATGTAAAACTGGACCTATGTGACTGCCACTGCTTTTGTCACCTATTTTCTCATCAACTTATACTTCTATGGCATTATTCCACCAAATGTCTTTTCCATACTTCTCCTCTGTTGTTGTTGTTGTTGTTGTTGTTGTTGTTGTTGTTGTTGTTGTTGTTGTTGTTGCTGTTATTTGTTTGTGGGCTTTTGTTTTGTCTTTATTTAACCTACCTTTCTACTTGTCTTCTCCCTGCCCCTCCAGTGCAATAACAGGATTCTGCTGACCACAGAATCCAAGGTCTTGACCAGGTACCGCTTTCAATGACGTCTAAATGGAACAATATCTTTTGCCCTCCAGAGGAGAAAAATATTCCAGAAACAACTTATATTTATTTATAGTAATCCGTTTGTATTTAAACATGGAAATCTTCAGACAAGGTGTTTGCATGAATGTACAAATTCAATTTGCAAGACAGGTGTCATGTGAGGAAAACAGGGAGTTAAAATGCTTGCTTTAACTAAACTGTCAGCTTGGCCTTTTATGCCTCTCTGAAAATGATATTATAAACATTTAATTGTGCATTTTCTCAGTGCAACTACTGTGAAGGCATGTGAGGATCTGACAGGCCTTGCTTGACTAAGCTGAACAGGAACACCTATAAAAGCCATTCTGTGAGCAGTTGCTCAGTTCAGAAAACTTTGAAAAAAAAAATCCATCAAAACCTTATGTTTTAGACTTATATCAATTAATAATTTTGTATTTATTTTTTTCCAATCCCATCTGGTATATTTATGTGTCTTTATTTTACAAATCACATATAAATATGTATATGTGACATCCTTTTGCATATGATGCAGATTCCAATTTAATTTGTCCGTTTTCTTTACATTCTGTAGGGAAAATTTTAAGCAGAAATTAAGTGAATCATCTTTAGGAAGGGAAAAAGATGTGTGACAGCTCTAACAATTATTGTTACTGGCTGGTAACCTTAGTCCATTTAATCATAGACTTCTGTTCCATGCTAAAGTTTTTTATGAAATAATATTTGTATGTACTATGTAAGCACATGTATTCTTGTATGTCATATAGTTTCCACCTTCTGTATATCCCTAAATTTAAAATATGGAACTTAATATGAGGTAGAGTACAACCTGTTTTCTTCTGTGGAAGTCCTAGTACTGTGCATCAAAATAGGTATATTTTATCTGCACTATTTCTTCTTGCAGATGGACTCAAATCATGTGAATACTATTTGATAAGTATGCCTTCTGCTCAGCGTGAGCAGATCTATCCTGTAGTCTACATTCTGAGAGGTGGGACTCTCACATCTGTCAGATCTCTGTTACTGTACTAATACAGTGCAAAGGCTTCAAAACATAGCAATGATCACATGAGTACAGCAATGATTTCCATTTTAGTTCTTCCCATTTGTTGTAAATCTGTTTTAAAGTAGACATATGTGAAAGGAGATCCAAATGAAGAACAACTTTTAAAATGTGTTATGCAAAATGGGACAGAAAATGCTTGCCTTCTTCAGCAAACACCAAGAAAGGCCTACTATTGGCTAATAAATCGAGCAGATAAAATTCAGGCACTGAAAAGAATTAGTTAAGGGCAGTAGAATAAGGTTAAAACAATCTACCAATGAGTAAACAGAGATTGAAAGTCATAAGAAGAACAATGTAGAAGAATAAGATCATGGAAGAGTTTTCTAAATAGCAATCAACTAAGCTTCAAAGCTTATCTGCTTTGAAGGCAGCATTTGTTTAGTGCTTGAAAAATGTTACAGAAAGTGGATATCAAAAGTAGACCTGAAGAGTACAGACTGGGTCTTATCTGAGGCTCCAAAGCAATGGAGAGTCCTGCAAATCCCTGCAACCTTTTTATTTGTCTTGTTTATAAATACAAGACTTTAAGATCTTCCATTAAATAAGGCAACGTTCAGTTTTCACTTTTTCAGTCATAAGTCCAGCTGTATGTTTGCGATGCTTCATAGTCTTCTAATAATTTTCCCTCTGTTGTATTCTTTTAAGCACAGCTAAGATGTAAGAAGCCAAAAAATAAAATGTGTCTCATTTAATTCAGAAAGAAGCCTAAGGCAACTTTCTAGATAATATTATTGAACTCATAAAAGATTTTCTGTTAAAAAAAATCTTTTGAAAGCTATATAAATTTGTAGCCATACTTGTCAAAGGAGTAGTTGTTATACAAGCTGGTAAGACTCTATCTAGGATGCTGAATATTTATAAACATAGTCCTTCAATATTTATGGCAATTATTTACATTCATTTCACCATATTTACAAGATTAGACTGAATAACTCAGGTCACAGTCTTTAGGAAAAAAAAACAACTTCCTCATCATGTTTGTAGTTTTCAACACAACATAAATAGGTACTACTTCTTTAAAAATATTATGTGAAATTGGCAGCAAAACTAAAATGCAAATGCCTATTGGAAAGATTTTATTTATAGAGCTCATACTTTTCACATGTGTGCAAATATGATTCTAAGTTTGAACTGCACCAAATGATGACCTAGTTTTTTCTATTGAGAATATAATGATTATATTTGATGATGTAAATATCAATATGAAAAACTCTGATTTCAAGAACTGTTTTCTGAACAGCATCCAACTAATGATCAGGGATATAGTGTAATGGAATGGCATCTAATCAATACAAATTAAGTGTAAATACAGGCAAACAGGAAATGTGACAGAAAAGCTGTTCAAAAGGCTCCCAAACTTGATGGAAAGGGTCTATTGGTTTCCACATAAATATAAAACAGGGCCATTAGGTAATCTTTTTAGAGACATAAAAGCAGTGTATCTAAAGTAATATGGACTGAGCTAGTTTGGTTTTCAACTTCATGGACTTTCCATACAACTACAGTCAAATCTGATAAAAAAAATAATTCTGTACTGATGTTAACTGGAAATAGTAAACCTCATTTTAAATTCTATTATGCAGTCTAAGAAACTGGCAAGTGTGATGTGTCTAATATTGTTAGCTCTACTACATATCGAAATACATAAATGCAAATTAACTGAATAGTCATGAATTGCAAAACAGCTAGTAATATATTGCTAAGGGGGTGTCTTCCTTGTTATGCTTCCTATGAAAATCTCAGTCCAAGGAATGTCATTCAGAATATATAGTACTTACGTATCAAACTTACCTTGAAAAGATGGTTTTTAAATTCTTAATCCTGGAGGTACTCATATACATAGTATTGATACACTTTTTCCTAAAGTCTCTTTTTTTTTTTTTCTTTTTATCCTTATAACCACCAGACCATCAAAGTAACTGACTGTGCTGTAAGACAAAAAATCTAAAGGTAGCATTTTTGATTGGAATATCAAAGCACAAAGAGATTAAATGGACTTTCAAAGCCACACAGCAAGTCTTTTAGTATTTAGGGAACATGAGCAACATTCTACTTGCCTGAAAACCATTGTTCTACCCTTCCTCTTGACTTGGAAGCTGATTCTGAAGTTAAATATTAGACACAGCTACAGAACCTTTGGGGTAAAAAGTGGAAGCAGGTTGGGGAAAGTGGTTGAAGGCATTTATCTGGAGTTTACAATAGCTGAATACAATCTGAATAAGACAGACGTCTAAACATTTTGAAAATTTTATCATGGAAACACCATGTGCCATTTTGAAGGGACCCCACAGATCAAGTGTTCATTGGTGTCAGAATTCCTCAGATAGGAACCTGCTCAACCCAAACAGCTGCTGAAGTCACAACCCAGCCCTGAGCCCTCTGGTGGGACAGCATCCAGCAAGTTGTGCAGTCTAGGCATATGCCACACAGTCCAGCAGCCCTATTCCTTCTTGGTACTTCAGTTTGAGTTTGTTCCCTTCTGCTCCCATCACCTCATTGCACACAGGACATACCACCCCAGAACAGTGTGCACAGCCATATGACATCATTCCTGTCCCAAAAGGCCCTGTTCTCATGGTGGGGAAGCGAGAGAATGGAAATACTCATCAGATGTATAAATGCAAAATCAGGACTCACATAATTTAGTTTCAATTTAATATTCCAGGTTACACAGATGCTCACTCATCCTGTTTATAGCGCCTAAAAGGACAGCATAGCTTTAGATATCTACGCATTGTTTCTGCATCAAAGCACTCTCCTTGGACAGTGCTTAAAAAGGAAATAAAAAGAAAATTTCTTATTTTTTCTTCGTTTGCGGCACTCGGGAGTTTTTACTTGTCAAAATATTTCATCTTCCTTTTTATATCTTCTGCTGACTAGAACTCTACGCTATTCTACCTTGCTTTTTTCATACTCCCTCTTCTAACCCCTCCATAAGCTTCACTTTGCCACTGTCACAATTTCAAAGCCCTTTTGCAGCTTAAAATAATTGTCCAAGGTTTGACTTGGGCACTTCTGTAGTAATGCTGCTGAACTCTGCCAGATGTTTAAAAGGAATTAGAGCTTGGAAAACAAAATAAAAAAGTTTTCAGAGCTGTCCCATTAAGAAGGATACAGATGTCTTTGAGTAACAAAGAAAGCATGTCAAATAAGCAGTTAAGGAAAAAAAAAGTAACAAGTAAATTGGAATATCCACTCTTTTAAGTTTGTTTCAGAAATGAAAGCATGATATGTGAAAAATCTCTTTGAGGTCTGATGTCAGCCAACCACTGATCTAGTGGTTGCTCCGTAATTGTGGCTTTATAATCTCCTGTTGAACTGGAAATGCATGAGTGATCTTTGTTACAACCCATCCCTCAAGGCAAAGATAACTCAGGTTCTTGTTAATAGAACTCTTGGGGTGAATTAGAGTGAAACAACACTGAATGTTTGCTGTTTATAAATATATATATATATTTATGTGGAGTATATTTTAGTACAAGTTTTTTTGCAATGGAAAGGAGGTATGTAGCCATTTTTGTCATTATCTAGTGTAATATAGCAATATAAAAGCATAAAAATAACACTTAAAAATGGTTAAGGAAAAGAAAAAGAAAGGATAAGAGTAGGCAGATAGAGGAGACAAAAGCTGACAAGACTTGATTTTTGCCATTGGTCAATGTGGTGGTCGCAGTCTTGAGCTGTTGAGGCTGGGGGAAGGCTTGTGAAACACAAATTTAAATGCGTTAATATACTCTTAGGTTTATGTGGAAACACCCAGGCACTCTGCCTTGTGGGGAGAGTTTTGCACAGTTTGTTGCAACACTCTGCATCTGTTGCAACACTGTGGATCATGCTCACTCCTCTGGTCAAAGGTCCCAAAAAATGAGTCTGGGGGCACTTCGGGGGTCTTTGATAGTTTATGTTCCTCGTGGGGTGGAAGGGAGGAGCTTTACAACCAAGCCAATTGTGTTAGGGAGGACATTGGCAAAATAAAAAGTACTATCCTGCCTCAGGTTCTGCTTCTTATAAGCCTTCTTATCTAGCTCAAAACCCAGCTTGTAGCCTCCATCGGTGCTGCAGATCTTACAGGGACCAGAGATTTCATCACCACACACAAAAATCTCTTCTAGTCGCCTTTGGTTGGAGTGGATAGTGCAAATCCAGCCTTAGCAAAGCACTCTGCTGCTTTCACAAATGGTCAATTGTTTGAGTCATTAATCGTTAACGCTTTAGTCTCTCACAACCTTAAATGACCTTCATGTTATTCTATGGTTCAGAGCCCCATATAGAGACAAGGAACACTTAATTCTAGTTATGCCTTCTGTGTTATACCCTTCTTCATTTCTACATCCATCCCTTTTTCTCATTGTTAACAAGAATGAGTTCTACTTCTACCATACAGACCTTAATGTCATCTGGAACGTCCTATTCTATATATTATCAGCTTCTTTGAAGACGCATTGTAAGTATGGATGTAGATTCTTGCTGTTTCTTGAGGAAAGACCCATTTTTATTCCTCACCATTTAAAATAGGTGACGGGACATTGCTGAGGGGAAAGAAAAAGGAATAGAAAGTAGATCAGGAAATTCTGAATACTCCAGAGAGTCATCAGGAAATCCTTTTCCTGGTGTTCATGGCCAGCACACATAACTACACTGGTGTTGGTCTAATAGAACTATGTATTATTCTCATGACTGAGATGTGGCTGAGTGCTCTGACAGAGCGTAACTGACCCCCTGAATTAATAAGATTCTCATAACTTTTATGAATACATAATATGTAAACTGACAGTGTGCCACACATTTTCACAATTCTCAAGTTTAGCAGGAATCACTGTGGAAATGTTATTTGTTCTAAAGTAAGAAAACTGATTGTCAAAATATGCACTTTACTGTGAACCTTCTGGTATTTTTTGGTTTGGGGTTTTTTGGGGTTTATTTTTTTTGCAATTTTTTTTGTTATATTTATATATTTTTCTGCATATTTTCTTTGAAGGCTGTTTACCTGTGATAAGCATAAATTCAGAACAAAAATAGGCTCTGCTCATAACTACTATTTGGTGTACTTTGCATAGTGTAAAAATGGTAGGAGAGAGCTTTACTAAACAGTCTTGGATCTTTTCCCAATGATGCTTTGCTGCAACTCAACACATAGGCATTAAACCATTATATCATGGGTAAGAAATTAGAATATTTCTGGTCTGTTGAACACTGTTAATGTTTCACAGTTGATTAAATTATACTGCTAAAATGCAGGTGTTTCTGTATGCTGAAAAAAAAATCCAGTATTTAAGGGTCCTCAAATGCTTACGTACACATGTGAAGAGTGCCCATTTAGTAAATAAAGTAAACCACATCTGTTAACACATGACCCATTAATATGTGATATCATTATGTTTATCGTTACTTGTATTCTGTTCTGTTTACAAGAGAATTTTTTTTTTCTTTTTAAGAAAACCATGTTTTAAATAGCTTGGGTAGGCAGATATTTTAATTGGAAGACTCCCATACTACATAAAGAAAAAAAATGTGTTTCTAGTAGCAACAGCAATTGTGTGGAATACATTTAAAGAATAAGCTGAGTAAACCACCATAAATTTTTCACAGTCAATTCACAAAACTATCAGTAAAGAAGCAACCTCTCCAAATCTCTTTGAAGCAAACATAAATCTCTAAGAAAACAATCCACAGATAAACTTGTTCTTTTAGGTTTTAGTTTTTAAACAGACAGTCCTACAGTGCTGACCTAATGGTCAGAATTATGACAAAAGAAAGCTTCCTTTTCTTTCTGGTACTTTGAGATGTTAGGATAGTTATTCATAGTCTGATGCACAGGACTAATTCTAGTGCAGCAGTTTTGGTGTCCACCATAACATCGTCTTCATTAGAAAGAATATGCTATAGTCATAAATCTAAGACCAAAGAAGACAGAAGAATAGTTATAAAATGGATTCTGGAAGGAAAATAACTAAGTTTCCACATCCTATTTTGGGGAATATGTAAATATTATGGATGATCATTGAATGCAAAAATGGTAACCACAAAAAATACATTCATTGAAAAGTAACCTTTGAGTCTACTGCACATAATTGCTTGTTTTACCTATCATCCAGATTCAGACTTTTGTTTTTCTTGCTTTCTCAGTACTCTGACTTGCATTTTCAGCCACACAGGAAGTCATTACTATTCCTGAACCTGAGTGTGTGTAGCTGATCACTCAGCTGGATTTCAGGACAAGAAAGTAAAAAGTTAAACTGTACAGAAGATTCAATTGGTAGAAGTGCTGTCTATGTCAGTGTAGGTTTTAGGTCACTCCGAATTTAGGCTGCTTCAAAGTTTCTTGTTTTCTCTTATTAACCAGCTCCAAATGATTTGGTTTTGCAAACAGAATTTTGGGGAATTCATTCCTTCACTTTTTGAATTCCTTTCTGAAACAGACATTCTGAGAAAGGTAACAAATGCGTTTGGATTTAAAAAAAAATTGGACTTAAATATTTGGATTCTGCCCATTGTGTCTTTGCTCCTGTTTTCATACATGATGAATATCATAGAAACATAGAATGGTTTATATTGGCAGGGACTTAAAAGATCGCCTCACTCCAACCTCCCTGTCGTGCTGAGGGACTCCTTCCATTGGATGAGGTTCCTCAAAGCTCCATCCAACCTAATCTTGAACAAAATTTCTCTGGACACAATCCTCACTGTGAAGAATTTCTTTCTAATATCTAATGTAGACCTACTCTTTTTCAGTTTAAAACATTTTCCCCTTGTCCTATCTTTATAAGTCCTCATAACAACCTTTTTGTAGGTGTCCTTCAGGTAATGGAAGTTGCTGTAAGATCTTCCAAAGGCCTTCTCTTTTCGAGGCTGAACAATGCCAACTCTCTCAGCTTGTTCTCTTAGCAGGTATATTCCAGCTCTTCATCTTCATGGCTTTTCTCTAACCTGCTCCAACAGGTCCATGTCAGAAGTGAATGCAGTATTCCAGGTGAGGTATCACAAGAGTAGAGCACAGAAGAAAATCACTTTCTTCTGCCTGTTGGTCATCCTGCTTTTGATGCAGCCCAAGACATGGTGGACCTTCCAGGTTACAAGTGCACATTGCTGGGTCATGTCAAGGTCCTCACCCACCAAGAGTTCTAAATCGCTATCCTCAAGACTGCTCTCCATAAATCTTACACACTTGAGCATGCTAACTACTGTTCGATACACTTTTTTGTAAAACATAGTTATTTGTTAGTATAGAGGCCAGGATAAGTATATATACTCTGTCATACTGTGAGTAAAAGAAACAAATGCTGCCTCACCCATTTTCCAGTCAAGGAGAGTGAAAAGAGAACTACGACAAAGCTTTAATTTTGTGACTTTATTTCTATTTAGACTTACATTCTTTTCATCATTAAAATAAATACACCTTAATGTTTGGCTGAAAAAGCAGTTGATCTTCACTAGTCTGAAAGACAGATAAGGAGAGATATATATACAAGAAAATACATGTAAAAAGACCATCAATTAAAGAAAAAATAAATGCTCTGTAAGGGTAAAAACATTATGAATAGGCTCATATGCCCTTTTAAGTAGCATTAGCTGAGGTGTTACAAAAGCTCATACACATTCCTAATGCATCGGTATCTTTATTTTAATTTATTAAAGGTATATTGCCTAGTAAGTTTTTATAAATATGCAAACAGATCTATTTATATATCTGGAAAATGTTGTGCAATATAACTGGGATAAATATTTCATAAGGAAAAAGTTACTACTAAGTATTTCACACAAAAAAAATTAAAAAAAAATTTCATTACAATGCAGAATTAACATATCCAATAATACTCCTCAAAATATTTTGGTGTGAAGAGGTCAATGTAGTATGTAAAGAAATCTTTTAGATAGCTTTAAACATTGTTACCAAATGGCATGGAAATCCAATTCACTTTTCTAAAATAAATGTCAGTGCCCAAATGTCAGGACTGCAGATAAAGTTCATGCTTTGTTTCTGATAATGTTCAGATACACTTGCAGTAGATTGACTGCTCTTGCATCAGTTGGGTTTCTTAAAAAAGCAAATATCCATGTTTTGAATTGAACCCTTCTCAAGGTAAAAGTTACATGTTTTAATTCAGTTTGAAAAGGTACACTAAGTTATAGGATACAAATACTCTCATTCGAAAAAGGAGAGACTGGGGAAACTGAAACATGAAGGGGTTTGTTCAAGGCATAACCAGAAAAATGAAGAAGAGAGCAATTTTTCTTAGCTCTTCAGTATGAAACCAGCTCCCTGTCCACTTTAAATGGTAGTTCCTTATGGTACTAACTTCAGTAATTTCAACTTTCAGTACTTTCAAGCTTCAGTTGCAGTCTACTTAGGTATCAGTAGATTTTTGAAAGTCCAGTTTCTGACAGAAATATCTTGATGACTGACAAGTATGATCTTCAGCTGATTTAATTCATCATAAGCAATGAAACTCTGCTTCCACCATCCTTCAAAATGGCAATTCACTGTAATCATGTTTCCCTTGCAAGATTTGGTCCATTTTTTAACTCTATCGGTGAGACTTTCATTGAAGCTTCAGGAAAAGTACTTAATGCTGTTTCCTTTGAAAATACAGGCAAATAATTTGAGCAGTTATTTTAATAGATCTTTTTTTCTATGTATCCTTTCACTTCTTCAACACAAACAGCTATAACACTGTGCAAAATAACACTGATATTTTATATTTATAAAATGAAAACCAGTCACATTTATTTTATAATTGAATTTGAAAAAGTATGACAAAATATTTGCTAATATATACTTTTTCCTGTAGAGAAAGAATATCTTGGCACTTTTATTAAAAGACTAAATCAGCATAAATTGACCAGAGATGTAGTTTCTATGTCTGAGTCAGTTATTGGCCTTCTTTATAGAGTCTGATGAATGTATCACTTTTAGAATTCAGTCCTCTTTTTGTCAGCACACACACACACATATATATATAATAGTAATTCATTTTGAAGCAAAGTGGTACATCTACAGCATAAGGTTCTCTTTTTCAGACTGCCATAGATTTTATGAACCATCTAACTTTAATGGAATTGAAATTTAATATAAGTTAACATAATCACTGGTAACACTCAGGATTATATATAAAAATAAACAGTCTTTGCTACAGTCACTTGCAATCTGGGTCATTATCCTCTTATCACATTAGAAAACAATGGCTGTGTAACTATTGTTGCCCAAAGTCCCAAGTGAATCTTGACTGCCCACATACTGGCTTCCATATCGCTTCAAATTACAGACAAATGCCAGTGGTTTTTTTTCAGTTCTTCTGCACTACCTGTAAATAAATTCAGTCATAAGCTTGAAAATGGTTTGAGCTCAAGTCTCCTTTTTGATAGATTTTATTTAGGAGACTGAAGGTCAAAAGGACTGTGTTGGCCAACACTAGCCCAGAGAACAAGTAAATAAATAATCAAAGATTTATCCAGTTTTATTAATCATGCAATATTCCTCTCCTGTGCAGGAGATGGTGCAGTGAGGGAGAGAAGTCAGGTGTCAGTATGACAGTTTCTTAGATGACCACTGTGTCTCTTCAGAGAGATGGTGCAGTCCCAGACAGGGCTTGAACAGGTCTTTGTAGTGGTTCCTGCTAAGATGTATCTTGTGATGATGCTGGATAATGAGATTTCAGGTTTCTCTGGGCTTGTTTCCACTCCCTGATCTCCCTGGGGATCAGAGAGTTAGTCTCAGGTTCTGCTATAGGGTCATGGGTCTACTTTTCTCAGAGTCTTTCCAGAAATTCTGTCACTTCAGTAGGCTTAATTTTCCTTAAAGAGTAGGTAGATACACTTTGCTAGTGGTCAATCATTTCAAATCACAAAGTTGTTTTCTGGTATCTTGTTATCCTTTTTGGTGCTTACAATATACTGTTTCTGGGTACTTCTGGACACTTTTATGTTTTCTGATAAAAAATGTTTTATATTTTTTGATATGTTTTCTGATGTTCAAACAGGTTTGGTTGCAGAGTATGGCTCCCTGCTTGCTTGATCACACCAAAATTATTCTATTTGGGAAAGATGGTTCATCATATTTAATCTACTGTAACTGTAGAAAAAATTGGTAAAGTTCACAGGTTTATGCTAACAGCTGTGCTAATTAAGGCTCATTACTGTACCTTCCAATTTAGAATCAGGATCCCTTATTGCAGTGGCTTAAGATGCAAAAGGGGCCTTGTATGTCCAGACTCATTTAGCACAATTATCACAGAACAGTTTCCCTCTGTTTGTCACAGAAGATGTGAAATGCATGGGAGATCAGGATAATATACAATGTTGTGCAGACCAAGAGTAAAGAGGTAACTTTTGAAGGCATGAATATCAAGTCCAAAACCTGAATTGGTGTCCATAAAGCAGTTTTGATCCTTAGTTACTTGTCCATCTTTGTTTCATCACATTGTAGGAGATAGTATGACTCAGCCTTGAAGGTAAAATGACAGTAAGAGAAATATTGAAACAGAGTAATTGCCAGAATGTTCAGGGTATATGGAGCTGAAAAGTTCCCAAATGTTGCTTTACAAAGCAAGAAGCACTGATTTCTAAATGAATGTTGATCTACCATGTTGAAAAGAAAGACTCTAATATGAGGTTCATCTAGGTTGATGATGAATAAGAGTTGCTGAAGTGTCTGAGTAAGCTAAAGCTTAATTTAGAATAACTAAATTCAAGTGTCTACCCATCATTTGTTTAGTGTGGATTCTATTCTGAAAATACAGTTAATATAGTCCAAAAAAGTGTAGAAAGAAATTTGTGTGATCAACCATGAGAAGTATTTTTCTGATATTCTGAATGACCATTTAAACTCTGCTGCTCAGATCCCCACTGATTATAAATGAACTTTAAGGTCACTAATAGGCACTTCAGTCTAAATGTCAATCTTGATTTGATTCCAACTCTGGGGACTTGGTTCATTTACATACACAAAGTCATCTGTGTAAGAGATCTAAGAGATGGGACTACTGTGAGAGATGATAAAGGATCATGGAAGACCTGTGCTCTCCTGGAGAGGCATTTCAAAGCCACAACACTGTGCCCATGACATCTCAAAAGACATTGCACTTGTGATTGGGCAACAAAATAAAGCCGTGGCTTTTCTGAGCTGAACACCATAAAGAAGCATGTGATATCTAATAGGCCTACTTTCAGCACACAAGCAGCTGGAAAAAAAACCCAAAACAACCAACCAACCAAAAAATAAAACAAAAAAACTCCCCAAACAAACAAAAAACCCCCAGAAAACCAAAACCAAAACCAAAATAAAAACAAACCCCCTCCCCCCCAAAAAAATCACAAACAAACAAAGAAAAATCCAAAGGGGGGAAAACAAACAAACAAAAACACAAACAAACAAACAAAAACACCAAAGCCCAGTAGTCAACCATGATACATTTCACTGTTAGAACCCAGTGGTAATGTTTAACTAATAAGGAACAGAAGGAGATAACATAGCTTGGGAATGATCATAGAACTCATTTCTCAGTATTTGGGATGAAGAGAGAGATGATGTGTGGGAAAAATTAGCATCTAACTAGAGTACTTCCACTGCCAAACCATGCACTGGGCAGGCCTTTTATGCTTGGGATGGAATTTCTGGTAAGCAAATTTCTCACAGAGTATCCACACTCAAAAATCAGAACATTAGCTGGCTTGTTTTGAACAAAATGCTGATTTGTTCAAACTCAGAGCAAAGATCTGAATCTCACCATCCAAGTGACTCAGCTAAACATTTATTTATTCACCATTCTCTCCTCCACTACCTGTAACCAAATCTGTAATTGTAATAATTTCTAAATCAAATCCAAATCTCTCTTCCCCACCCCCTGCCAACCTATTGATTGTCTTCATAAATAAATTATCCTTTAACATTTGTTGCTGGCAAAGACAAGCCTTTGCAAAGTATTGCAAAGAGAAAAATAGCAATATTTTCCCAGAAGAGATTCTGGAGTGAGTTTAGCTAAGACAGATTATGTGAACAAAGCTGATTCACATAATGTGAACAAAGGAACAGAGTCTAAAGAGAGTCAGCAGTGCTGTTTAGAAGCTCGGTATCTTCTTCAAAACTTTACTTTCAAATTGATGTGGATGAAAACACTTGTTCTGATGATTGGGGTTTCACACAAGTGTATTCATAGCTAACCTGAAAGCATTGCACTAGGAAAAAGAGACTGTCCTATATTTTTCTGGGACTTGTATTGCTAAATTGATATAATTATTTTTTCTGTAAGTATACCAGAATGAATAGACACTGAACATTTATTTTGGGTTTTATTAATCTTTAGTGGAAGACCTCTAAATATAATTAACTTAAAGAAGGAAGATAAGAAGGAAGTTCAAGTGGCCACTGTGAGAGCAAAGTATTCAATATTTAAGAGGAAATTGTAACTACCAATATCCTTGAGATCTATGAAACATTTGTGAACACTTACATTATTTTACCATACAATGTAGAAATATTATACCAAATTACATTGTGGAGAGTATATAGGATTTGTTGTATTAATTTTTTTCCTTGGTGCAGTAGCATTTCCATGTGGCATGTATTATAATAATAGACACAAAAGAAATGCAATCTTTCTACCACTTAGTGTATTTTAACTCTGAATACCACAGGCCAATTTAATATGTTTCTGAAATTTTTAACTTGTGGTCTTGAACATTTTTATCTATATTAAAATCTTAAATGTTCATGTTTTCTAGTTACCTGATTTTTTAAATACTTGTTAATCACTGAATTTGATAGGGCATACAGGTTTTTAAATTCAAGGCTTAACCCAATGTACTGGAAGGTACTTAGAGATGTTTTAACAAATGCAGATTGTGTTGTCCCTATTGAATTAAAGCCATTATAAACATTTATTTCAGATATTACTGCTGGGCTAAGTCTGCAAATAAAGCTGTAACTGCATTAATAATCAGAAGTTCTTTTTATTTTTGCTCCTACTTGGTTGAGAGTCTCATTATTCTTCTGTTTGACAAGATGCTGCTTATTTGATTGATAGAAAATGTTTTCAATATTTTCCACAAAAAATTCTTTTGTTACAATCTCTCTTAACACTTTTCCCAGTTCAATTTTGCAGTGCACACTTTTGTTATAAAACACTATTTTAATATTTGGTTTAAAGAATGATTCAGCAGTTCAGTCTTTTCAACAGCATTTGAAAAACTTACTAGCTGCAGAGAGTCTCCAGTCTCTGGAGGTAAAAGATGTTGTTAAAAAGGGAGCTCAGCATTTGATGTAGAGGAATTGTATAAAGATGAGCCCTTGGACTGTTAAATTGAATTTTTTCAAAAAGAATTGATGGAGTTAATTTTACCATTTGAAGCTTACTCTTTAAAGTAGATTTTTAAGGGATTTACTAGTTATTGTAAGGTTACAACTATAAAAGCAATTTACCAAAATAAATCTCTCCAGTTATTCTCACTGGCTGTGTAAGAACAACAATTCTATTGAAGTAAGGGTTTGCAGTGAATGAGTCTTGAAAGGTAAGACTATCGTAGGTGCAGTTGTGATACAAAAAGGGACTCAGCCTTGAGGATTCAGACTCAAGTGAAGCACTAGCTCTCTAAAATCATCCTAGCTGTTTCTATTTGATGATCAAAGAACATCTAGTTGCAAATGTCTGGTTGATTTCACATTACCCAATGAATTTCTATCACATGATAACTGATATATTGAAATAAGATAAAAGAAGGACATAATATTATAGGGCTACAAGAATCATAAAAAATCATTGATATGATACAGATTGGAGCCTCTGTGTGGTTAAACACATGATTTCTATGACATCTTTGTCTGCAGAGATGTAAAGACAAATCTTTTGAGAGCGGGTGATGAAAAATGAAAGTTCTACAGATTCACAGAGTATTCTAAGTAGGAAGGGATCCAGAAGGATTACTGAGTCCCACTCCTGGCCCATACAGGGACTGAACACTTGACAATATTAGCACCATGCTCTACCCAGCTAAGTCTTGAGGATGTCTGCAAATTCAAAAAGGTGAGAGGATGAGGGAATGGCATGATGTGAGAAATCCATAACAATCTATTGAAATTTAAATTCTAAAGAGAGAATAGTGTGTACTAAAAATGCTGACTGTAAATCCAATATCATGCAATCATGATATTTCATTTAGTGCTAATGAGCTCTGTAAGTGGAATAGCTGTTGAACAGTTGTTTGGGAGCTTAAAATAAGTAAACCTAAGGTATTAATATGACATTATATTCCGAAGTAAACTGTATAGAATTTAAGATAAGAATAATACAGAGTAAATGTACATCTCCATGAGAATATCCCTTTCCATTAGAAAAAGGTCTGTTTTTCATCTTTATCTGTTGTTAAGAGGGTATGGAATCTGGAAAGCTTCATACTATATAATAGACTTCTTTTCTCTTTTTATTTCAGTTTATTTTTTCTTAAAATAAATATAATAATTTATTTTTAAATTATCCCTGAATAATATTTCTTGAACATCCTTTTTCAACTATTTTATGAT
>VXAU01000685.1:22508-59391 GCA_013399695.1 Formicarius rufipectus
ACAAACAAAAAAAACCCCACAAAAACAAAAACAAAAAAACCCCACAAAAACCGAAACAAAAAACCCAAACAAACAAACTAAAAAAACCAACCAAAAAACCCCCAAACAAACAAAACAAACCTAGGAAGGTGAAGTCTAATATTCTGATACAAATCAAAGCCACCCAAAATTACTTTGTTTATGAACACCATCTAGTGTTTGTTTTGAAAGTTTGACTGTAGGGAAATTTAACCTATTTTATATATTAGCACCCCACAGAGCACAATACTGCTGCTGCACGTTTGCATCCTCAAGTGCATATCAACTTTTTGATCAGGCTATACTTGCACTGATATATCTTTTCTTCTCTCATCTTGCTAACTGTGGTTTTACACTTACCACAGAAGGGACATGACACTGAGAAACCATAAGAGTGTCAGGATACAATAATAAGAAGAGAGCAATGTTCAAAGCTTGACAAATATAAGGCATTGCATGAGGGTCTATGGGTCTCAGAAGACAAAACTGCAAAATGATCTGGAAACAAAAATTTCTCTAGAATCACAGCTTTATGAATTTGGCATTTAAAATGTAAATAAAACATCCACATTTTCTATTTCTCATGTACATAAATTCCTAAAGATGGGAATTTCAGATGAGAAAAGACTGTGGAAGTGTTTGCCTCATACAATTACTTTATGTTCCACTACATAAAAAATAAATATAAATACAACACCATCTATGGTTGTAAATAGCTTAAAGTTTTGGATGTTTCTACTCACAAAAGAACTTCTTTTGCCACACAAAACCTATAAAATCTTTTTCTGTATAATATCTTCTCAATACCTTATGTAAGTCACTGTATTATGGAATTCCATCTTATATGATTATACAACCAGATGCAGAAACTGTATCAGATGTCAGTTATGTCAAACCATAGATTTGAGACCACTGGAAAACAATTGCTGCCTAACATCATAAAAACCATCTCAGAGATTTCCAAGATATTTCTTTTCCACCTCAGATAAACTCAGCATTTTCATACCAGTATTAAAATGCGATTCTACCTTGTTTTTCCTCTCAGAACCGAGCAAACTAAACAAAACCCAAGGGAAAAAACTTCAGGCTAACCACTAGCTTTTTAAAGATGGTGATCACATTGACTCTGGGATGCTCCTTTTTGGTGTCCTACTCTGTCTGTCTCCTGTGTCCTGCAGGATATCTGAGCTACTGAGCTAGTCTCCCTTTTGGCATTTCTCTTTTGTCAGGGAATTCTATTTGGGACCTGAGAAATTAAATTTACATAATGTTAAAAAAAAAATTGGTTGTTGGACTGAAGTTTCAGTTTTAACAAATTGATATTTCTAAGAAAAATTCATATGCTATTTCTATTTAGAACAATGTATTATGTCATACATCTCCAGAAATGAACATGTGAAATATGTAGCAGGTAAAATACCAAGTAGCTAAAACTTAGCATTTTGACATTGTTAATTAGATGTCTTCCTGTTTTTTGTGTGATGAATATTTTGCCAATGGTTACTTATTATTATAGCAATTAGGTTTAATAAGTTGGGAATTTCACAAGCTTAAGTCTTCTGGGTTAGACTTTAACCAATAGGGAATTGGTGTTAATTAAGGACAAAGAAAAGAAGAATTAAGAAGATTTGATGGGTTTAATGAAACAGCAATTAAACAAAGTACTAGACTGATTTGCATGTTTTAATAAGTCAAGAACTCTTGGACATTCAGGAAAAAAAGTTACATTTTGATTACACTGTAATTTTTTCAAAAGGTCTTTTCAGATTTTAACACTATCTCCATAAATATACACTAAAAGTCAGTTTTAAAGTCTTTATTATTAGTGTTTGAAAGATGATTTTAGACCTCAAATAAGTAGTGTTGGTATAAATATGATCATTAATACAGCTTGCTCTTATTTACAAGAACTGAAGCACTGTTCTGAGTATGATATTCATTATGAAGGACCTGCACAGGCTACCTCACCTACACCTGTGACAGGCTACTGATCATCAAAAGATTACAAAAGTAGATATGTANTAGGGAAGCAAATTTATCTCCTTCAATAGAAGAAAAACCCACTGTATTCATCAACAGTCAGTGACAAGGACACTATCAAACCTATAGACACTCTGTCTTTTTATTTTATACAACAAATGAACAACACAACAATTGGTGTGAGGAAAATCCATCTCAAATAAGTTCTAATGCATTAGAAATAGCTCTGAACAGACTAGTGCAATGATGTGGTCAAAGAGTGGAACTCAACCTCCTAGCTGAATGAAACAGTGCATTACACCTGGGTATTTTAATTGTTTAAGACTTTGCAGCCTAGGAAAGCTTATTGTAAGGAAAAATCAAATAGCAAGCTCTGCTAGGAATATTTGTTCAAAATCATCTTATCAGAACTGAAATGTTAATAAGTAGAAGATTATCTGAGTGCAATTCATGCCAGGGGCACTAGTTTCTTGTTATGCTACTGTGTGGCAACTTAACATTCACAGTATTAAACTTATATGAGCAAAGAGGGATGTAAACTGCTGAGTTATTCATCAGCTAGTGAGGAATTGATATGAAGAGTTGATCATTAGTGTCACAACAACTACAGGTCTATTGAAACCCACTAGAAGTTTAAACATCAGATTGCTGAAAATATCAGACAGATACCTGACTGGGGAGTAGAACAATGCTTGCATAGAGTTCAATATGAGCCCTTTTTGGCTGGTCAGGTTAATTTATTAGGAGGTGAGCTGAAAATTAAGAGAAGTAAGAGATAAGAGAGCAGTTGGTGCAAAGAGTTTTACATTTCTATGGATCAGATAAAAGAATCATAGAATTATTAAACTTGGAAAAGACCTTCAAGATCATCAAGCCTTCGAACAAACAACAGTGTGTCAACTAAAACATAGCACTAAGTGTCATGTCCTGTCATCTCTTGAACAATTCCAGGGATAGTGACTCCATCGCCTCCTGGACAGTCCATTCCAATACTTGACAACCCTTTCAGATAAGAAATTCTTCCTGATGTCCAACCTGAACCTCCCCTGGTGCAATTTGAGGTCATTCCCTCCTCCACTGTCACTAGTTGCCTGGGAGAAGAGGCCAACCCCCACCTTGTTACAATCTCCTTTCAGGTACTACAGTAGTTAGACTAATATACAGTGTTTATTGAGCAGGAGGGGAGGAAGAACATCTGCTTGTGCTCCTCACAAACCCAATGTCATTTCTATTACAAAAATTAAACAGAAATGCAATTGTGTGTGTGGTGTAAGCCTAGCAGAAGAATTCTTATTTTCAGTAATAACACAGGCAACACACATCTGACCTTCTACTGTTATAGCTTTTGAATTGTCACGTATCATGAAACAGACTGCCATAGAATGTTCTAATGTAGCAGTACAATAAGAATAGGCATGACTAAAATAGCACTACATAAAGTCAAAAGTTATTATTGACTGATAGAGATAATAACACAAAACCACTGCTAGTCACATAGGCTTAGCCATCTGCTGCTGCAGTTTCTTTCATGGGGCTAGGGCACTAGCAAACATAATAAAACATTTGTTCCATTTAGAAAGAGGCAGTTACAGTAATGCTGCCATAGGCAGAATAATAATAAAACCACCTTCCATCTCTCCATTTGCTGTTTAGCTACCAACAAAGTAATTTCTATGCATGTGTTGTCATTTCAAGGTGATAGTCAGAAATTTGGACTCCAGCTAGTCTTCTCAATTTCTGAATCCCTCATCATAAATAATGTTGTATAAATAATAATTTACATATAAATTATCACATTTCTGAGGCTGCAAGTGAAAATGTCTTCTGCTGACCTAGCTGATAAATTGGGAGATGCTTAATCAAAGTACAATATAAAAGAAATACCACAGATCCTTACACAGTAAAGATGGTGTGCACAATGAATGTGCTGCCTAAGCAAATAAAATTTAAGGTTCTATAAACAGACTTTATAGAAAGCAAAACTCTTCTTCATTTTCACTGAAACCTTTTCATTATGGAAAGCAATAAATATATCCTTTAAGACCACTTTATAATACCTGAGTTCAAGCTTCACTGAATATCAGTTTAATTTTCTGTTTTCTTTTTACAGACATTCTTTAAATAGTTCATTATTCTCTCCTGGAACTAAGAATTTGAACATCAATTGCCCAACCTGAGAGAAGCCTTCTCTGTCATGTCATCTCACTAGTCCTTTTGTCCACAAGTGCTCCCATCTCCTCACCAATGGAGCCACTGGTAAAAATAAAGGCTTGTGAGGAGGGAGGGAGATGTGCAACCACTTCTCTGTGCTCAGCATAGCAGTGGAGTGTGTCTTGATTGGTGTGGCACTATGACCGAAAAAGCGAGAAGACAGACCTTTTTTCTAGAATTATCCAAACTGTAAATCCCTCAGACACCTTTCAACTGGGATGACAACCTGTTTAGATAAAATGAACTTTGAAATAAGAATAAATGTAAAATCAGGATTACAACATGAGAGCTGTAGGGTTCGTTCTTTGGAAAGGTGGCTTTGAAAAGGTATTAGATCTTACTGTTAAATAACACCCTATACATTACATTTTTAATAATCCTGCGCTTAGATAATAACTAAATTATTGCTCCTCATCTCATAAGAAATCAGTGAAATCAGAGTAATTTTGTATAGACAGTAAGGTCACTGCAAAACTTTACTAGTACTGTTCATATGGCCAGGGAAATGCTCTCAGTAAAGAACGAGACTTTAAGACTTGCAAATCTTAAAAACCAGGATTTGCTCTGATCCGCCCAAACTTCATTCTGCAATATACCTAGAGCACACTTATGTAAACACTATGTCTACACTGTGTTTAATAACACAGAGGATAATTTTGTCTATGTGATGAATAAATACCTGTCGTACATTGTTTGGAAGGTTATTTTGCAGTTGCCTCTGATATTGAGGAGGCAGAATGCAATTATCAGTGACACAGTTGCTCAGTCTATTAAAATTATTTGTTGATAATGAAGGAGCTCATAACTGCAGGTTGAGGACTTCATATATATGACTACTTCTCGCTTGATATTGAACATTGCTAGAGGAGAGACCTTTAGCGACCTATGATAAAAATGTCAAATGTCATGTTTCTGCTATTCTGCAGTCAACAGTCCATGCCTAATGAATGTCCTAAATTTCAAGACAGGAGCTCAAAAGGGCACTTCAATGGAGGGAAATATAACAAGGGAGACTGAAGACCTCTTGATAACCTCTGATAGAAAGGTGAAATGCAGGAACTGTGCATTTCCATGTAGTGGTTCATAATAAATGAGATTTCACTGTAAAAGGGTTCCCTCCTTAACACATTAGTTCATTTGGTGATTTATGGCTCTTCCAAATGAGAATGAGTAATTGCTGTCAAGAAAGACAATCTATTTCCTCTCTTATTATACTTTTAACTTTTTTAAATCTGAAAGTTCCTTTGGTCATCTATCTTTCTGACAAAAGCCTTGCAGTCATACTCTGATATTAAAGGCAAACTTGAATTAAGAGATGGATCTTGTATTTTAAAGATGACAAGATTTGGGCTCACTGTATCACGAAGGAAAGGAACTTACACAGTCATAAACCTTCAGCTAATTTATTATTCAAATCTTACTCATCTAAGAAACATCTCTGATGAAGGACATGGAGCTGCTAAAATATAATGTGAGTAATTAACCACAAATAAGAATTCCACAACACAGGAAATGTTTCACTAATGTTATCTTTAAAACTGTAAATTAAACCAATTCACATTCAACTAGACCATTAATCTAATTTGTTAAATGACATGACATATAAAACTGTTGGAACTCTCAAGAATAACAGCACAAATGAGAGTCTTTGGAGAACAAGAAATTACAGAAGGAAGAAGGTAGAAAAGGCATCTTTGTTTTGTCCATTAAGAAACCAAATTTTCATGGTGCATATAGCAAGTTTTAGCTGTTAAATCATTCGCTGACAACTTCATTTGTATGCCGCATCTCTAAATTGCAAGCATACAACCTGGAAAGACCTTGAGTGCTCTGAAGTCCTCCAGACTATTTATTTCTACATCAGTCCATCAAACTCTTATTATCTAAGCAATCGTGTTTACCTCAGTTGTCGACCTTGTTGAAATCTGAAGTGCTGACACAGCACTAAGACTTTTTTTATTTTGTATTTTGCTTTAAGAATGTTATGTGTGTTTTTTAGCATTTTATTGGCCAAGAAAATGTATCCATGTGATCAGCAGCAGAGTCACACTTGGAAGTGGTGTCATATAAGTGTCTGATGAATACAACTGCAGAGATAGAGGAGAAAGTGAATGAAAGAAATTAACCTTACACAAGGAAAATAGATACATAATAGGTATATGATAACTGCAATATTACTATAACAATCAAAGTTTGAACAAAATCAGAAGGTAAAACAATAAAGACCACAGGTGTATAGGGGCAGCACTGGATTTCAAATGATGTCTTAAAAGAACATTTTTTTTGTTTGTTTCTAAAGAACCCAACAGCATCATAAACCAATATGTACAATGGAAATTCAAGATCAATCTACTCACTCCTTAAGTAAAGAAACTATGCTGAGAAATCTCTTAGCTGTGTGTGCAAAGCAATGCTAAAAAAAATGTTTTTTTCAGGAAAACTAATACTATAACAATTTGAGATAGCAAAAAGACCCTTTTTAGTAAATGATCATTTATTGTCCAGATTCATATTCTGTCATTATTTCATATGCTACTTTAAGCCAGAAAATGACGGAGGATATTTTATATTTCCAGTAATAAATGGCAGACTAGCAGACTATTTTTGCATTAGTTTCCAATTTTTAAAGGATTTTCCAGCTGTGTGACTGTCACTGTCCTGATACATTGATCCACTGCTGTTATAGATGCAAAACTATCTCAGTGTTGCAGCTTCGTTGCTTTTGTTTTGATTTTGCAGGTTTCTTTTTTTTTTCCTTGAAGTGATTTAATCTAATTATTGACAGATGTTCTAGAATTACAACAGCATGGTTATTCTATCACTGTGTCTGGACTACAGAAAGTCTTATTTTCTTTTATAGTCAGCTGTTGTCCATCACTCTTTAGAACAGAGCTCTAGAGTACATTTAGTGTTCAGTTCAGTTAAAAACAGAAGCCTTTTCCTCTTTTTGCCTAGAAACTATCGGTAAGAAAATCCATGACTGATGTTTCCTTTTCCTGGAACTAGATGATCAGAGGAGTTGCTAAACAGTAAACCAGTAGAAAAAATATTGTTTCCAAGAGAATTGTACTTAGCAAGAATGTAGGAAACTGCATTTAGTTGGAAAACAAACAAACAAACAAAACCCCAGAAACCAACCAACCAACCAAAAAAAACCAAAAACAACAAAACAAAACAAAAATAAAACCACAGACACAAACAAGAACAACAATTTAAAGAAAAGGAAAATACACGTCCTGTTTTAATAATACAAATTTACATAGAAGCATCTTCATAAGGTGCTTAATTCTTAAAAGTATTTGGTGCTATCTGATTTCTGTAGAAGTACATTGTTGGTGAATTACAGATGCATATTCTTTTAATATGGCACATTAGTGGATTACTGCATATAGTGGCAATGGATGAAGAGCTCATGAATAATTGTAATCAGCTGATGGGGTCTGTAGTACCCCTGGCTATCCACTCCAAACAGACCCTTTCACTTTACAACACATCCTGCCACAAAGGACACTGCTTAATAGCCAATAATCTTCCAGGTCTTCTAAGTCTAAAAAAAATTTCTAAGGGAAGAAGAAAGTTGGACCAGAGTATTCCTCTCTAGGATACCAGGTTTCATATGCTTTCTTTATCATCTGTCCCCAAAATTGTGTTTGTGGATGTGGACAGGGAGAAACCAAAGCAGAAACAGCAAGTAGTGATAACTCATGGGGAAAAAAATCAATCTACTAATAAATTCTTCTTTTCTGTGCATGTACAATTACATTTTCCATGGTACTGCATATTTGAAAGTGACAGATCTGCCAATGTCAGCTTTTGCTACAAACAAATACACAGTTTTGATGGTTCCTTGGACTGCCGGGCAACCTGTGTAACTCAGTTTGCAGATGGAGGACAAGGACCCTCATAGTATGGAAAAACCAGGACTCTGAGAAATAAGATAGTTTGGTTATGGAGGCATTTCCTTACATATGAAAAGCTCTCCATTTCCTTATACAAGCATGAGATAATTCTGTTTTATTAAAATTTGCTGGTTCTGTGCTACCACTAACTGCAGCATCCCAGGAGTGGATCAAAATGCCTAGTATATAAAATAGAATGTCCACAAAAGTATAGAGATATGTTATGAAACATATTACAATATGAAAAAACCCATGTTATTAAAGGATGGCTAATTTTCAATTCTAAGATAGCTGATTGCCTAAAAGAATTAGTGAAACATGTAGAACTTCTTCTCACTAAGCATGCTTAGGGATCTCATTTAAGAGAAGAGAGACTCTCAAAGAGAGGTCTTTCTGTGTGCATTTGCATTGTTCTGTCAGTTCGGAGTTCCAAATTGCCTCATCACAGAAACCCTACTGGTTTTAGCTCTTACTTTGATTCTGGGTTAAAGCAAAGTAATTATTTATCAGACAGGAAACCTAGGCCTGAGAATGGACTGTGTCACTATTTAATTCCCGTGGCCACAGAACTACTAATGGTCTCAGAGGTTGAAGTCAGACTTGAGACAAACAAAGCTAAGAGAAATGAGTTCTTAGACTCTAAGTGAGATGTCCACTCCAGCTTCAAGAATCCCCCATAACAGAAATCCTGGAATAAGAGTCACATACTTATTTTCACATTTATGTGTCTTATGAAAGTCAATAGAAGAGCCACCAAAACTGGTGTAAACAAATGCTAATGATCAATGTCTTGCAAAAAATATATGAAGAGATCAAAGACCAATATTATTGCAGTTTTAAGTTCTTTAATTAAAACAACTTAAGGCCGCTTCATTATTTTTTAACAGGTTTCATAGCTAATAATTGCATTTACATATATTTATTTTTATCAGACCTAAACAATCTAAATGTGCTGTGTTGAATGGACACATTCACATAAAAATGTCAAAGAATCTGACTTTAATATTGTTTAATTTTGTCTGATCTCAGGAAAAGGCTGTAAAGAATTTCTACAAATATCCATCCTCATAATTATTAATTTTTATTTTTATTTTAAAGAGTTATGAAATCAGATAATTTTCTTATATTTCTATATTTATATATATGTAAACTTTCAATACATTATTTTACTTCTTTTTTTCTTTTTTTTTCTTTGCAGTCAAAATCTGATTCCCATCTTAGAATCATAGAATAGGTTGAGTTGGAAGGGACCCATCAGAATCATTGACTCCAACTCATGGCCCTTTGCAGGACACCCCGAGTCACACCATGTGCCTGAGAGTGTTGTTAAAACACTTATTGAATACAGACAGGCTTGGTACTTTGACTATTTCCCTGGGGAACCTGCTCCAGTGCTCAACCACCCTCTGCATGANAGACCTAAACAATCTAAATGTGCTGTGTTGAATGGACACATTCACATAAAAATGTCAAAGAATCTGACTTTAATATTGTTTAATTTTGTCTGATCTCAGGAAAAGGCTGTAAAGAATTTCTACAAATATCCATCCTCATAATTATTAATTTTTATTTTTATTTTAAAGAGTTATGAAATCAGATAATTTTCTTATATTTCTATATTTATATATATGTAAACTTTCAATACATTATTTTACTTCTTTTTTTCTTTTTTTTTCTTTGCAGTCAAAATCTGATTCCCATCTTAGAATCATAGAATAGGTTGAGTTGGAAGGGACCCATCAGAATCATTGACTCCAACTCATGGCCCTTTGCAGGACACCCCGAGTCACACCATGTGCCTGAGAGTGTTGTTAAAACACTTATTGAATACAGACAGGCTTGGTACTTTGACTATTTCCCTGGGGAACCTGCTCCAGTGCTCAACCACCCTCTGCATGAATTTTTTTTTTCCATCCTGTCTGAGTAATAATCCAGAGGACCCTCAAAGTCTTCTATCCTTAGCAAGTTTTCAGATTGTAATGGGAACTTCTTTTTTTGTGTGTGTAAAGAAGTTAGCAGAACAGCACAGAATGCCTCTCAGTGACAACACTTATGCAGAAAGGGACCAAGGATATGTGTGACTTTAACTATCCACACAAGTAAGAACTGTGTTGATGGGTAAGCATACATCCTTGCTGAATGTGAGCTGATGTGTCTTAATTAACACTATTTTTTTACAGTTTTCTTTTCCCCTATTTTTGTGTTGGGCCGTTGGCTGACTCTCAATAGAACAGATTATTTTATCCACCTTTCCCTCAATAATCCTCCTTGACACAGAGCTGTCAACTTAATAGACAAGAATCTTTTTGGGGTTTGTGCATCAGTCTTACCTCTGGAGAGTGACGCAGACAGGATACACATGAGCTAAGATTTTAAAACTAAAGAAATGATGCCTGACTCTAATATTTTAACATGTTTTATGTAAAGATCTTGCAATGTGGCTAACATGCTGTCTACCTAATGCATCACCACATCTTTATTAATTATTCCAGTGAAATTACCAAGCTAAGGTAAGCACTATGGTTAAGGATACAGATGTGATCTCATCAGCAGGTTTTAGAGGAATGACATGTTAGTGTTGCCATGGTTTCTGGAACTTGCATGCATAGTTCTTGAATTCAGTGTGATATTGGGAACATGCCTCTAGGTGTGTGAAATTTCCCTGTACAATTGTGAGACTGAGTTTTCATTTCTGTATTTTCATTGAGCTGAAAATTCCAGAGGTAGTAATACTGTAATATTACCTGGGAGTTACAATAACGGTGTTTAACCTCAATGAGGCTGTTTTCACATGAAAATACCTTTCATGAGGAACAAGGAAATTTCTTTCAAATCTAATTGAATTCTAAAACAGAAGGTAAACAAGAAACCGACACATACTGAGGAGAAAACATTAGCATCAGATTAGAGTGAACAGCAATTATTTAAAAAAATTATTAGGGATATTGCAGCTTTGGAAAAAGGCTGCCAATTGAGATCTACATTTCTATAGTATATCCAACAGCTACCAGCTGTAATTACTGCTTGAAAGTTTCAAGGAGATTAAAACATCATTTGTAGCTTAATCACAATTTCCACAAGTTTATGCAAAGGGAAAACATACCTATATTTTAACAATATTTAGTCAAATATTCTATCTTTTCATGCAAAAGTTCTATAATTATAATATATTTACAGAGTGTATTCAGGGGAACAAAAAGATTTCCAAAATTTTTAGTAAATCTTCTCCAAGCACAAGACAGCTACTTACTGCTATTTCATATGCGTATGAATGAAATCTGCTTAGTATATCAGAGAAAAATGAAAGTATTCAATATATCACCTGCTTAGTATATGGAGTAAGAATGAAAGCATTTCACAAATTATCAAATATGCATAATCCTATCTATAACCTTTTAAATCAAAGAAACCATATAAGTCAATTTCTGTAAAAAGGTTATTTCCATTCATAATTCTAAATAATCTTAGAATCAAATCTTGCTGTTTCTTTGTGATAACCAAGGTTGAGTTATACATTCCCTCTTGTAATATATGGCCTAGCAGATAATGTTTACTATGTAATATAATTGTTTGGAAATGCTTCTTTACATTTCCTTGCCACCAATGAGGCAGTTCCATAAAAAGTGTTCAGTAAGATGTAACATGGCAAACTGTTTCTTTGGCCTAGTTTTTTTAAAAGAGAAAGGGAAAAAATAACCAAAACTACACCAAAAGAACACCATTTTAGGGATTTGAAAATGAAGCACTTAAAAGTTTAAATATATCTGCATAAAGATGACTTGTGAAAATTAACTAATGAAGTAATATTTCATACAGAAATGTAGGCACGATTATAGCTTCCTTTTCCTACAGAACTCCAGTCTTATTCAGCACTCAATGACATGAAGCAGTGTTGAGTCTTTTCTATTGGAGTTTGTCACAGAAGTTAAAGAACACGGTGATGACTGCAAAGAGCCAGGGTTACTACTCTGACATGGAAGTTCAAGGGACAATCCACTACACCTATTTTACAACATCATTTCATTCAACCTATGCACCAACTAGACCCTGTACCACTGATTATGACCCTCTGGGATCCACTGTTCAGCCAGTTGTTAATCCATGTCACTGTCTTCTCATCCAGTCCACACTTCCCAAGTTTGCCTTTGAGGATGTCATGAGAGAGAGTGTCAAAAGTCTTGCTGAAATCAGGTACCTCACCCCTCCAGGTAGTTGTTTCATCATAGAAGGCAATCAGATTTCCTGAAGTGGAAAAATTTACATGATTTTAGAAAGCCAATTCACATGCTTTTCTCACAGAAATGGGTTCTATTCTACAGGAATACGAAAAAAATAACTTGTTTAAAAAGCTATTAGAATTTTTGATATCTGTTTCTAGAATGAATATCTTTTTTCATGTTTTCTTTCAGTAAGAAAAACAAATATTTCTAAGGACAAATGGAACAAGGTCAGCAAAGGGAAAAAGTCTTAATGAGATGTGGGTGAGTAGTAAAAAAGAGAAAGCTAAAAGATGCTTGAAAAGGCCAGGTTTTCTGAAATTTATTGAGATCTTTTTTTGACTAGAGACTTTATTTTGCTCCCATCATGGCAAAGGACACTTAGTCCCAATCTATTAAAAATTTTCTAATTTTTATAGCATCAGTAAGGTTGTATGTGATGGATTCCTGCAGGTTTTAGTTCTGATCTAATGAGATCTGATCCAATTATAAGCTTATTCATGGTAACTGATAAGCTACATCAAAGGGATGACTTCAGGGAAGTTACTCTAAAAGTTACGGAATGCCGCATTAGAATTAGATAATTAAATGGGTACTTCTTTACCTTCTATGCTTAAAGTTAGAAATAACGGAAAAGAAGGGCAGCAAATTTCTATTTTAGGAATGTTGCAGTAGAGGAAATAACTGACATGAAATACAAACTGAAGAAGTGGCACCTCTGCTATGGCATTTGAGAAAAGTACTTTACTGTTAATGTAACTGCTATAAAATGGAACATGTTGGTTGCATTGTTGAATTTATTGCACTAAAATACATAATTATGATTAAGCAGTCTTTGTTGATGATGGCTACTCCTTTTAAAATTGTTCTAGGCAAAAAGGAAAAGCAAAAACTTGTAAGGTTTTGAAAATAAAATTAATATAGAGTGAGTGTGATAAATTCTTAATTAAAAAAGCAAAGCCTTCTGAAAACCCAAAAAAGGTACATTTATGTCAGGAAAATGCAAATTATGCAACATGGGTACTTGGGATATCTCTGTATTGATATCAAATACATTGGAAGATAAGTAGAGAATTTTTCAAAATTATGCCAGAAAAACATATTATTTGGGTTTCTCTGAAAGACATGATAAAAGTCAGTTTAAGGTTCTGCAGTAGACAGTTAATGAATTCGGCCTTTTTCCTGTGATGGCAAATTCACACATACTGTCATGAAACATTTATGAATCAACAAACTTTCCTGCAAGCAACAAGGTGAGGTAGACCTGCTGAAAAATTGCTGAAAAAAAATCTCCCAGTCTCCTGTAAAAGTGAAAACACTGTGTTCAGGATGAGAAAATACTTAATGCAAATTCAAGCAAAATCTAGATATTTTTGAGATCCTGTTGAATTATAAGAGACATAACAAATTTACAAGTGGCTTCAATAGTTAAAAGCTCAGAGTAATCAAAATGAATTTAGGGGTATAAAATCTAAAGATAGTCTATTTGTTTTCCAGTACAGTGGTTTCTAAAAGATATATCTTGTGGTTGAAATAGAGAATAACTGATGATTGGTAGCCTGTGAATGTTGACTTCTTGTTGTCATTTACTCTGCTATTGCACTATGATGCTACTTCTATCAGCGCTATTTTCAAAAGATGGCATCAATTAAGCTAGGAGTAAATCTATTTTCTGTTTCTAAAAATATTTCCCAAAACTTTTTGAATAAATTTGGAACTTTTTTGTTTCGTCCTAGTATGTTGTATTATATTTCACATTAATTTTACTTTAATATTTTAAATTAATACACCATTAAAAGATTTGGTTTTCTCAAAATTGACAGGTGTAATTACAGAATCAACTTTGAATATTCATTGTTAATCTAATTGCACTTTATTGAGTAATTAAGTAAATACAGTCAGTAAACAAAGTCAAAGTAATTATTTAATTGTAATGATTGCTAATTTAAAATATTCTCTCTACATTTCAGATATTTATTTTCAAATTGAATTTATTGAATGATGTTTCTATTTGAAAAATTAACAAAAAACAAACCAAAAAAAACCAACCAAAAAAACCCAACAAACAAACAAACAAAAAAACCCTACACAAAGTAGGCTCATAGATGTCTCTTAAAAAAAGTCCAAGATATTATTTATTACCTCGTAAGTGACATGCTGACAGTTAACATTTTAGTTGCAGTCTCTAATTTTCTTCTTCCTCTACTCTCCTACACGTATCTAGTAATAATAAAGTTTTGGTTCTTATCCTGCAATTTACAACCAAGCTAGTACTGTGAAACATAGTGGATCATAGAAACCAAATATTTCAGTTAATAAGATTCTATTTTACAGTGAATTTAGCTGGGTGGAACTTTCAGAAACATTATTTTTGTGACTGAGTGAAGAACTACTACAACGTTGTCAGATTTAGGTATATCCATGCAAATAATCAAGGAAGATTAAAATATGCTTAGGGCTAATTTGGTCTGCAAAAAGAAGACTCCAGGTGATATTCTTCACAACAAAGGGCCATTTCCAGTTTAGAAATAGAATGCCAGAAGATATTTCTAGGAGACATAAACAGGAGGTTTCAATTCAGACAAGTGAGTCAGCTATGTCTGACATCTGTATGGGACCTTGCTCGTACATGGTAGTGTTCATAAAGTCACATAATTTCAATCCTTGGTCCAAGTATTGTTTATTTCAGAAGGACAAAGAAAACAGTGCCCATAAGTGTACAAAGACATACCTTTTATTATGAAGTTTAGAAAGTGACAGTTAAGAAACAAGAGAGAATAATTTCCCCATGAAAAGGTTACTTCATCTAAGAGCTGAATCACACTTTGGGGTGTACTGTGCTAATTATGGAAAATGTAGGACTATAATACTGCTAATTTAGCTGCTGTGTTACGCTAGTGCAATGAATCTGAGTCTCTGTTCTAAGGAAGATTTCCTGATGGATAGTAGAAAAGCCTTTCTAGACCATAGTGTGTTTAAGAGTTTGTAGGTTTGTCATGGTGAGACTGGATTAGAGCAATCTGGTTTTGTCTTTTGACAAAAATGAGCTGTGATTTCTTGCACAGAGATAAATTCTCAGAGAATAGACTTGGGGGAAACATCCCCACTCATATATCATGGATACTTTTAACATTTCCGCAAAATATATATTTTCCTTCTGATTAAACATTGAGATTTAACATCTAAAATTGACTAAAATTTTCATTACAATCTTTCCTACAAAATGAGTAACAACAAAAGTGAAACTAAATTTTTAAGAACTGCTGCTTTGCAGCTGAATTGTCAGTGCCTGGGGGTTGGGTGTTCTTTCATTTAAATTTTATCTTGATAAGTTTTCTTATTATTCTTGGACTAATATTCACTACTTTACATAGACACTCTTGAAAATTTTTATGCTCCAGAGAATAGTAAATAACGTAACCAGTCTTGCTCCTCTGAATGTAAACACTTTAGCTCATCACAAATGTAAGAGAAACAGTAACTTCCTTATGTAGGTGGGTAAAAAGAGGGGGAAAAAAATTAATCTGATCCTGAGATTCTAATTATGAGGGAATATTCTGCTGCTTGTATTTTCTATTTTCATTACAATTTAGCACTTTGGGAAAAAATACAATATTTTATCTGAATACAACTTTCATATAAATCTTTAGGAAGGCAAACTTTTGTGCTTGGACTTCTTTGACACTATTCCATAAAGACTGTATGACTATTGTTCTGCTTTCCCATAGTCTTTTAATTAACAGTTTTCCTAAAGTTGTTGTCATCCTGACTTGTTTTAATATTTCTAAGTATTATTTTTTTAACAAATATGTATTTGATTTAGATAGTCTTTCTTCTCCTAAGAATATGTCTGCCACCTTAATGAAGTCCTCTTTACCCATTTAGCCACTTTTTGGGTGCCATTGTCTTTTGTTAAAGATTGGACTGTACAGATCATTTTTTCTCACAAGAAAATAAAAAACATTAAACTTGATCTGTTAAGGAGCCAGAGACCATTACCCCACTTTTTTCATAAACGCCTGTGTTTAAAACCATGCCCCAGTAAACTCTGACATCTACAATTGATTTCTTTGGCAATCTGAGGAGTAAATTCAGGGGTAGGAACACAAAGCTGACTCTACATATGAGATTGGTACTTTATACATGGTATCCTATGGCACGAGTGTCTGGAATAGACCTTATTTCAGTGACAGAGGAAGCCATTTTGCCCTATCCACTTTTTTCCTGATGCACCATGCTAAGTCAGCACAGAGCATAGTATTGTAAAATGCCACCTTCTCACAAACTTCAGTGACTGGACTGGCACTGCACACTAAAGCAGACTGAGCACTTGAATTGCCGTGCAGTGTGTACCCCATGTGCAGCACCTTACAGAGATCTAGTCCAAGCACTACATAGATATGAAACCTGGTCCCAAATAAATTGCTGCAGTCTCTCTTAAAATAGCATGTGTACATAGTGTCAAAGTCAATTTGAAGCAACATAGCTGTAGCTTATTAATTCCTCCATATTCCAAGTGGTGATTATCTTTATGAAGTGTAAGTGATTGTGCTACAGAGTTGGACTGACTAAACTGCAGAGATCGTTTATTTTTCAGAATGAGTGTACTCAGCACAAGTTGTACATTAGAAATACTGCTACGCTGCTGAGTAGTTTGAAAGTATATGGATTGACAATTGTTGTCAAACTGCATGCTTCTTAGCATGTGATTCATGTCTGCTGACAGGTGAGATGGTGAGGATCACATTTACTGTAATGTGGGTCCTAGACTGGGATCTATTGTCCATGGCATTCTAGACCACTCTTTGTCTACCACTTAGCTTTTGTCACTTGTCTGGGGGCTTGCCTTAACTTCTTTTTCTTGATAAATTCTTCTAAATTTTCTGTCATCCTGTTGTCTGCACCAATATGACCGGTTATTGTCTAGAAGCGCTTTTTCTAAAACAACTTTTCTTCTTTCTGCATCGAACCATAGAAATTGCTAAATTAGTGAGGCTGATAGCCTTATATATGAACTTTTTATTGTATTCACTTCTTACTTTTAACATCTTCCTTAGAACAGATTCTTATTTTAGTTGGTTCAATTGTCACTGACTTCAGAACTATAGGTTGAATTGGCATTTTAATATTTGATTCAAATTGCATCTTATTAGTTTCCAGTTTGATTAACCTTTCAGTGTTACTGCTGAGAAATGCAAAACTAAACTGTAGCTAAACTATAGCAACCATGCTGATCATGGAAGGATAGTTAATTATAAGTTTCCCTTAGGTATTTGCTGGTGGAAAATATGTCATCCCCACAGTGTCACTTGCCAAGAGCAGAATGAGTCCTCACTGTGGCAAATCCTGCAGAGAGATTGTGTCTATTATTTGTACTCTGAACCATAACAAACTGACTCTTAGGAAGAGTTAAACAGGAAGAAAATCTAGTCCTGTCCAAATAAGCTGCACACTTTTTCTTCAGAAGCTGTACTAGAGAATTTACCAAATTGTAGAACCCACCACTGTGCATTTGCTTGACCAAATTACAATTATTTTTCCAAAGTAACAGCTGGAAAAGCACAGTCAATCAAAAAATAAAATGAAAACACAAAATGGAAAATAAACATATTGTGAACTTCATGTATTAAAATCAAAAAGAAAAAAGTCACTAATTCCTTATATCTTGCATATAATAAGATGTAGTCTAAGTAACTGCATGAAGTTAACTGACATCACTAGTGTTTTTATTGCTGTTTGTTTGGTTTGGATTTTTTTTTAATCTTTCCCCTGCCTATCTTTAATTGATAAAATGTCAACACTTTGTAAATTCTAACTCCTGTTTAATTATACTGGTATAAGAGAAGTGACAGTATATGTGATTTTTAACTAGACTGGCACTACAAATGTTCTATGGTCTTGCTTCCTAAATCTTTGGCACTGCAAAACATAAAAGGCAAGCTAAAATAATAGAAAAGCTGGTGGAAAATTTAGATTCTCATGGGTGCACTATCATGTCAATGTGCAGAAATGCATCTGTGCATTTCCACAGAAAGACTGGCAACAGAACACTTTGCTGAATGTGTATCTGCTTAACTGGAAAGAGGAACTAATGATTTTAAGTGGCTGAAAATTCCCTGAGAACCCTGAATAAAATGCCCTTGTATTTTAACCAACTCCTGGTTGAAAGTGAAGATGCGCTCTATCCCCTTGTCTGTGTCATTAATGAAGATATTGAATAATCATCATCATGTCTAGACTTCGCGAACAAGGATTTGGGAGGGTTTTATCCATGCTTGCTGCAAGCACGCAATATTGGCTGATAAGGCCAATGTGAGATAGGCAAGTCCGGTTGCAAAAGGCACAGCAGAAAGTCTCCGTAGGTGGCATTGTCAGGGCATGGTTCTTTCGGCGTTGCCTTTTCTCCTCTAGGCTGATTCTGCATGTGGTTTCAAAGGAGATCGCAGAGTTATAGATTGTGTGTCTCCACGTCTCCCATTTGGAGGCCAGAGTGGACCACTGATGGTGATCAATATGGCCAAGGCTGAGGCATTGTTTCATGGAGTCCTTGTATCTCCTCTTCGGGGTTCCTCTCTTGCGGCAGCCGGTGGCGAGTTCACCATAGAGCACAATCTTAGGGAGGCGGTGACCCTCCATCCTGGAGACGTGCCCTGCCCAGCACAGCTGCGTTCTCAGCAGCATGGCCTCGATACTGGTGACCTCTGCCTGTTCCAGAACAGACACATTAGTCACGTAATCAGACCAGTGGATGTTTAGGATTGTACGGTGGCAGCATTGGTGGAAGCATTCGAGGAGTCGCAGGTGGTGGCAGTAGATGACCCAAGATTCAGATCCATAGAGAAGGGTAGACAGTATGATGACTGTGTAGACACTGATCTTTGTACTTTTCTTCAGGTATTTATTGAGCCAGCCTCTGTTATGGAGTTTTCCAAAAGCTCTGTATGTCTTTGCTAACCTGTTGTTAATCTCTTTGTCAATCTTACCATCTGAGGAAATTATGCTTCCCAGATAAGTGAACTGCTGGACTGACTTAAGCTCTGAATTGAATAATACTCTCCCAATATAGACCTCTGAGGGACACCACATGTCACTGATGTCTCTCAGGACTTTGAGCCATTGATGTCTATCCTCTGGATGCAACCTTCCAACCAATACCTTATCCACCTAACACTCTACCCATCAAATCCCTCTCTCTCCAATTCAGAGAAATGCAAAAGGCTGGTACCAACAACATACTGTCTTACATACTTGAATATGAAATGTATGGGTGTAAAAATCCCCAGACAGAGGCAGAACTAGATTATGCTATAAGCAAAAGTGAACACTGCATCTTCAATCAAAGATTACAGAGTAACAGTTGCCACTATCATAATATCTTCAATAACATTGTGTGTCCTCTGAAAAGACACATCAGACTACACTGCTCAAGATACCTAGGCATCAGGTGAAAATAGACTACTCATGTAGAACTACATGAGTTCTAACTACAATGTTAGAACTGGTACACTCTGGGCATATGTGTAGAGATATATGTTCTCTGTAAAAGCATCTTCATGAGATTTCTATTAGATGGATCCAAATTTCTACATGTTACCTTTAACCCAGCTACTTACATTTACAATAATTAATCACTCTTCCTTCCATGATATTTTTAGATTAAAATATAAGCACTGGAACAAATCACTGATAAAGAGTACACAGAGAATTATTTGTTGGTTCAAAACAATGAGAAAATTTTGAACTCCGTTATGCATACAGAGTTCAAAGACAAAGGATGGAAGGAAAGGATGAAAGGAAAGAAAGGATGGAAGGAAAGGGAAAGGGAAGGAGAGGAGACCAAGAAACTATTGAATTTGTATTAGAAAGAGTGGTATTATTACTATTTTTGTGTGCATCATCTTTGTCCACAGATAGTTATACTCATTTAAGATTACTCTTAACAGGAATGAACAGATATTACAGGCAAGAAAAAGTTTTGCCATCCTTTTTCTGGATTTGTGCCAATTTATGTGAAGTTTTGTACAAGCATATAATAAGATTATATTAATTTGCATCTTATGTGATAAGAAAGGCAATAGAAAATAGATACTTAGTGAGATAAAATGATCTCAAGGTCAATTCAGATTGGCTGAATAACTGTGACCTGAACTCCAATATACTCCATATGCTTTGTAAATGACTACTGTGTCTCCATAAGTAGTCCAAATCATTCAACAAAACATGTAGATCTCAGCACATTGATAAGTAAATCACACTGTCTCTGGGGACAGGATTGTAATGAAAGGTCTCAATTATGCTTTATTTACCAAAATGGGCTCATTGAACACCAACTGGGAATTTAGTCAAAAGCTTTCACAATTCTGTAATCCAGGCACGTAGGCACTGGCTGCAATTTTCTTGTGTTTTGTTTTTTTTGTGTTTTTTTTTTTCCAATTGGTAGCTCACCAAATGTTAGATATGTTTCTGCGTAACTGAGAAAAGAGTAGATTATTGTTGGGATATTCCAATAAAACTTTCAGGGAACTTTCTTATTCTGAGATAAGGTGCAGCATCCAAAGGTATATTTTCAAAATCTCTGAGGGGAATTAAGCACACAAAAGTGGAAAAAAATTAGAAAAAAATCCTCAATCCTTATTTTAACCCTCCCAGATTTAGTGCACAGGACACATTAATAAATTGTTCCTTTATGGGAACTCCTAGCATTTTTATAGTTTATGATGTATACCCTCTTCTAAACTGTACTTAGGTTTTCAGGTATCCAAATTAAGTCAAGCGCTCCACACTTTAGATAATTATTTATTTCCAACATATATTACTACCTAGATAATATAAGGCCCATGAGCAGTTGTTTTTCAGTAAATCCTCAGCATGCTCTTCTGTTAGAAAGATCTAAATGCTTTGCCAGCTTTCTGGATACACCCCAACTGAACCTCTGTGATGCTGAGGAGATATACATTTATCCTTAATCATTAATTTGTTCCTGCTGTGTATCAGTAATACTAGTAGAGAAGGAAAAAGTATGGGCAGATATAGAAATCCAAACAGATGTACTTTAAAAGAAAAAGAATCTTCACAGGAGTATGAAGTTTAAAAAAAAAAAAAAACACCAAACAAAAACAAACACAAACAAACCCCAAACTCTCAAAACATCAAACAACACCGAAAGAGAAAACAATGATCCATGAATGGTAATAGCATCATGTATAAGATGTAATCCACAACTTTGATAATGACTGAAATTGGTTTCCTAAATTATTATAATTGTTAATTTGTCTTTACATATTGGGTATTAGGGATATAGCTGCCTTACTGTGATTTAAAGAAACTTTTAGAGATGTGTTGCTCTGACATCTGGTTAATCCTTTCTAATCCTGAAAATTATATATCTATTCCATTATTCCACTAGGTAAAAAAATCTAGAAGCTATTCCAAATGTTTTTCATTTGCCATTCATTTGGGAACTTCTCCCAGTCTGTGACCCTTATAATTTATTCCCTCTTAGGTCTACAAAAGGAGTCTTGGTTCCCATTGCTTTCCTGCATCATGCAATACCATGAAAGAGGTACATATCATCTTTTTCTATATTGTCTTAAACCTGGCTGTCATACTTGAGCATTTCATCCAGCTTATGAATGCTCCTTGCATAGTGTGGAACAATAATTATCTGCCTTAATGCTATAAGCACAGAGACTGCACAGCTGCTAAACTCTAGAGAAAAATGTTCCCAAGAAAAACATTGTTTCAGTAAGAATTTACATGCAAAAAGTGCAAGTAGCATCCTACAGATTACATGTACCTGTGTTCATATGTTTTTTACATGAACACCTTCCATACAGGAGGAGTATGGTAGAGCAGATGTTTATATTTCAATCAATGTGGAATTGAATGGTCTGGTTCACACAGCCTACTTCATCCATTACACCACTGAGGTGAAAGAAACACTACAGAAGTAAGTCTGTTAGTTTTGCACATCATTTTTATTTATGGCAGACGTGTAGATCTGAACCCTCAGAGGAAAAGATACTGAAGGAAAAGTGCAAAGGCACCACCATTTATCGGAGCAGAACACTGGACTTTAAATATTTTCTGTCATTCAGTTTTGGAGAGTATTTGGTAAAAGATTTATATTCATTTTCTCAAAGAAAGTTTAACATATGGAGACTACAGAGTGGTGCTTCTGACTTGGCTCATTCACCAGAAACAGATTGTTGGGGTTTTTTTATTGATTGTAATTGCACACAAGGCTGCTGTTCCAAGAGACAGCTCAAATCAGTAGCATCTTAATAAGCGAAGTCCTAATGCAACAAACAGTATGCTGCAAAATGCACATTCTTCTCTCTCTTTTCCAATTGTACAATTCTCATCCAACTCTGTAAAATCTTAATTGATTTGAGGCTCAACTATTTAGATACCATTTATCTAACTATAGTATTTCAAAACAGTTGCATTCATTGAGCAATCAAACTCCGCTCTCTCTCGTCCAGCTGCATCATATGATTCTCAGCTGCTAATTTTAAGCTAAGGTCCAGTATAAATGTTAGTCTACTTGATCAAAATTTGAGACACAACCTTTCATATTTTCTTCCAAATAAATTAAAATACAACAAGAAAATTTTTAACCATGTATCAGAGGGGAAAAAAAAAAAAAGAAAAAAAAAAGAATAAACTGTTGATTTTATTTGGCCTTCTTGTCACTGGAGGAACTTTGTCAAGAATATCAATGTTTAAACATTCACAAGTCTTCTCTCAACTTCAGGATAATCCCATAAGAATCTGAATCCCTTTGTGTCTCTATTTTTGTTCTAGGCATGCATTCAGCTGCCTGAAGCTGTAGTTACTTGTGCAGCCAAACTACTCTCATGGCTTGTGGCTGCCAAGGAAGAGAAGCCATGTATTTCTCTTGCTTTCTCTCAGTTGCTCCCACTTTCCCACCTTCTTCTACTTACTTATTTCTAAAACAAATCAACAAGTGATGTGAAACAGAATTTATCACTTTCCAAATAATATTTTCTTGGCAGATAAATGTCTGTTCCTCCTTCCTTACGTTTAGAGGAAAGAAAGTACTAATCTCACATTAGCTGCAAGTCATTTCACAAATGTTTCATATTTTCCACATGTGAAGTACTAGCAGTGACACTGAAGTAGCAAGTTCAATATGATTGTATGGTTGTTTGGTCTTGGACCTTAATAACAATAACTCTAAATTATATCTAGCAGAATATTCAGAGATATGTGGGCCACTTGATATATTTGCTGATGACCCTTTCAGAAAAATATAAAACTTATTTTTTTATCAGAGTTATTTGCATTCCAAATATATTCATTAATCCAAAATTGAACCAATGTTTTTCTTCAGTATTTAAAAGATGGATCCAGTGGATCCATATTTAATCTGATAAAGTCAATATTCTTCATCATTTACCTGTCTTATTACTTTGTTCTCACATTCTTATAATTAATATGGATCCCCGTAAGTCCACAAGACTTGTAATGATTTCATTCTCTTTAGAAAAATTACATTCTTGTACAGTTCTCACTGTCACTGTTTACTGTCATTGTTACATTAAAAAATAAACAGCTTCTTTTTCATTTTTTTCCCCCCTGATTTACTGATATATCTTCTTATTGACCATACATACCTAACAGAGGAATAAGAAAAACTAACAAGAAAATTTATGGATTTGATAAACACACAATATATTCTCTCTGAGTTTTCCCTACTATTTCTGCTAAGTAGTTAAAGTTTGTAAAATATACAGTATGGAGTCTACTTAGTGATCATTACCTCAGTCATTTCAAGCAAATTAAAAAATCTAGTTGTAAAAATTTTATCATTCCTCTTTTAGAGAAGGAGAAGATCTGTATCAACAGATAAGTGATTTTGGCTTTTTGCAACATTTCTATCAATTGAAACTTTATTTTTGTCCGTGCTCAGGATATTTACAAATTTGAAATGGACAGAAATTTGTGGAGTAAAAGAAGTCTTCAAGGCCAGGTTGGATGAAGCTCTGAGCAAACCAGTCTAATGAAAGGTGTCCCTGTCCACTGCAGGGAAGTTGGAACTGGGTGATCTATAGGGTTCCTTCCAAACCATGCTATTTTATGATTCTATGAAAAGAACAGATTGACAGAAACTGTAGCTTGGATTTAGTAGTTCAGAAAGATCAGAAAGACCTATTACTTTTCTCTTTCTGTGGGATTTTGACCTACTATCTGATGGCAAAATACCTTAATACTGAGTTAAGGTAGATGATGGATGGCATCCTTATTCCTCCCCTTTAATTTTTTCCACTTCGAATAAAAATACTTGCATTGTCATTGATTAGAGAATGAGATTTGTCTCTCAGACAAATCAGAAGACATTGATCTGCCCTGTACTTTTAACCCCTGCCATTGCTTCATCAGGTGTCAGACAAGAACAATGATCATGGGAAAACCAGCATCCAAACCCAGATGACAGCCCTGCTTCACAATTTAAAAATACTCAATATTAGTCACCAACAGCTGGAGAATGAGGTTGTGAGTATACCCAGACAAATAACACTTAAGAAGATAAAATCTCAACAATATCCCCATGATCATTTTGCTGTTCTAAAGAACTGAGTTATCTTTTAGTTTTCATGAAAGTCTAGAGAATGAAATGCACTTATTTCAAAGTAAAAAAGATTGTACATAGAGGAAAATATTAGGTAATACAGAATAACTTTGTTCCTTCAAGTTGAATACAAAACTTAGCAAAACAGAGAGCTCCACAAAAGAAACAAGCAAGAAAAGCCCACAACCAAATTAAAAAAATATAGCCAAGTTTTGACTGCTTCTCCCTTGACTTCTTTCTGTCTCAACACTATTATAAATATTCAAGCTTCTCTTGAAGTTCTGCTTGACCTGACTCCTTTAGTCTTAAGCTTTTTAGAATGATTGATGGATGTCTTCTTCTTTATCACTGTTAATTTGGTGCAAACTCCCTCTTAGATAGTTTTGGATGTTCTGTTATCAATCCATGTTACATCTCTGCTTTACCAACTGTTGGAATCCTGGACAGTTTGTTGAGGGGAGGCAGAGCACGCACCTCCAAATCCATTGTTAAGAAGCACTAGGTGTTCTCTCTCCTCCTAGTGGTTCTTCTCATCTTCAACCGTGTTTAAAGTTTATCTTGGAGTGCAAATAATCACAAGAGATTACACTGTATAATTTGTGAGTAATGTTAAGATTTTAGACACTTTCCAAATTCATCAGTTATAAATAGTTTCCAGAAAAATGGATTTTTGGAGGAAGATGAAGAATTCAAAGTAATTGGATTATTTGAAAGTCTCAATTAATGAAGTAAGATTTTACTGTAGTATTCTAAATAACAAATGTATAAATTTACATAAACATTAATAACATTTTTCTCAGTAATCTGATCACCATCTCACTTAAAAATGATGGTATATACCATACTTACAGCATACAAGAACTAGCCTTGTTCACTAGAGATATCTTTCTTCCAATTTCCCCTTTATTTGATTCTATTTTTCTTTTATTAAATATATCTAACTATTCTTTCAGCTCACTGGCAGAAATAGCTTGTTTCTCTCCTTCCTATTATTTAGCAAAAGCAAAAACATTATGGTTCACTTCCAAAATAAAGGATAAAAATAGATAGTTCAACATCTAGAGTAAAATAAAAATATAATATGGTTCACAAGGAACATTGGTGTTAAAATGTTAATGAAAAATGTGCATGTTGTTTCTGATTAGGAACCACTCTCGTTATGGGAAGGCCTCCTTTTTTAACTGATTGTTGGATGTAATTGAAATGCAAATAATAACTTTTAAGAAAAAAAAATAAATCTGCCTGTGAATAGCTTTTTGATTAACTCAGGTTTTAATTTGGACTCACTTATATATAACCAAACACTTTTCAGCCAGAAAGCAGAGGGGCAGGCATTGATCTCTGTGATGACCAGTGATAGAACCTGAGGGATCAGCCTCAAGTTGTGCTAGGGAAGGTTTAGGTTACATATAGTGAAACGGTTCTTTACCCAGATGATAGAGCACTGGAACAGGCTCCTTGGGGAAGTGGTCACAGCACCAAGACTGCCAGTTCAAGGAACATTTGGACAGTGCCTGCAGGTACATAGTGAGACTCTTGGAAATGTCCTGTAAGCAGTGTCAGAGTTGGACTTTGATGAACCTTCAAAATCAAAGTATTCTATGACTCTGTGAAGAGTCCTGGTTTTGTTCAGACCGTGCTGAGGCCCTACCTGGACCAGTGCTAGTCAACATTGGCCAAAAATTAGTACCAGGAGAGTAGTAATAGATAAACAGTATCATCTTGAGCCAATGTCTGAGTCCATGTCTTGTCCCTGTTTAATTTACCAGTTGAGATACAGACAGTTTCACAGAATTGTTTGTTCAGAAGACACTGAGAAATTATCTAGTCTACAAATGGAAGATAAAAATTAAGCATAATATCTATAGTAGGAATTTCATTTTGGTGGTGATGAAAAGGTAAAGGGATAGCTGAAGAAAGATGAATATCTGAAAAAAGGCATACATGGAAAAAAAAATAAAAGCTTAAGTTAGATACAAATTAAAAAAGAACCTTAAGAAGAACAGAACAAGTAGAGAAAATATTTTTTCTCTGTAAATGAACGGACTGGTTTAATTAGATCATTCAAAGTAACAAAAATGTATTTTGACAACTGGAACTGGTACTTCCTTTACAGTATAGTCTTGTATCTTTTTAATTTTTCTTTGATCTGTCCTGATATTGTGCGGAATTTGTCTTCCCTTCATTCTTCCAAATCCCATGTATGTTTGAAATCCTTACTCTTATCATCCACATACCATATTGAAATATGGTTAAATGCGATTTGACTTAAGCTTCAAACCTAACACTCAGCACTATGTTGTTGTGTAGTTACTGGATCATTTTCTCTATGATATATTTATTTAAAAAATTCAGGTCTGTGGGGAAAGCAAGCTTGAACTGTTTGACTTTGGTCAATAGGCTGCAATTGGCTGAGTATGTTGGCAGTCATCCACAGAAGTAGTCACGATGTCCTGTTGACCCTGTTTAAATCCTGTGTTGAGATTATACATACTCTATTATTTGGATTCAGCTTTGGTTTGGGGAATACTATTTCCAATTTATGCAAGTTTTAATTCTGTTTTCACAGCTGTTGACTAGCTGTCTTCCTACTACTTTTATCTTGAGAAATGTATCATGTTCTATTCCCTTCTGATGCTTTTATTTGGCATTAGGAATAGGTTTACATTTCTTTGCCAATACTACATCTTAAGCCTCACACAAAATCCTCTCATAGTCTTGAGAACCCAGCGTGGTGGCTATTGAGACATTTTAGGATCATATCAATTCTCCTTCTGACAGAATAATGTTGAAGTTTTTTCCTATCTTTTTTTTCCTCTTTGGTCTTGTTTTTTTTGGGGTTTTTTTGTTTGTTTTTTTGGGGGGGGGTTTTTTTGTTTGTTTGGTTGGTTGGTTTTTTTCTCTTCACCAGTCTAAACACCTTCTCAGTTGGTCCTGGTGTAATTTAATTGTATTTTAAAACAACAGTGACTAATATTCCACAAGGCAATGAGTGAAGCAAGGGCATATTCTGTCCTGCAGCTTCCTCAGTATCTGGTTAAAACCCAACACTAATTAAAGCCCTGTAATGTATACAGAAGGATCTGGCAATTTTTTTTGATAGGCACATCTTAATTCACATGTCTACTCCTTTATATACCATGCAGGCAAATAATTCCACAGAGGTCCAAGCAGTATGTGTCAGAATTCTATCATATTTGTAATTATTATCTCCTGTTCTTCAGAGCTGGTATCTGCAAGTAGTATATACCAACTGCCTAAAGGCTACATGGTCAAGAGTAAGATTAACCATTCCAAACTGGTTAGGCTGAAAAAAAACCCCCAACCAACCCACATAAAATATTTAGGGAAAGACAAAACTCAAGAATTCTTTCTATAAGCGTGAGAGACCAGATTCATATCTCAGTACATTGCTTAATTATTGTGTGAGATCAACTATCTCATCTGTGTGTGTGAGATGGAGAGGGGGCCAGACCTTCAGGATTGGAGGCACATAGTAAAGCATGTAGTCAGTGTGGCAAAATGCATGGAGCCTACATGGTTAGGGAGCTATGTGGCTGGGATGTCAAACAAAGAAGGTCCACCTGGTAGCCCACCCACACCACTCCTCCTGGAGCCTCTGACTGGCTACGGCACCCCTCACTCTGGCTTGGAAGGCATTGAGTGCTCAGAGAACCAGATATGCCACCTGGAAGGGATGGTCATGGTGGTCAAATATAATAGAGACTCATGGAGTCTCCCTTTATGGTCTTGCTTTCTCTCCTAGAAGTGGCTATCCTGTGACTCTTGAAGGTAACTATTTGCCTCTCTTTCTTCACACTTTTCTTCCTCTCGTGGGTAACTCACAAGCAATAGGTGGTAATTCACTAGTCAGTGGATTGGTGACTGCTGGGTGCTCCAGTGTAATGCTTTTTCTTGATTGTTTGTTACTCCTGTAAAACAGTTTTACCAAAGGACCTATTTTCTCACTAAATTAAAAGAGATTCTCTTGGGGAAAAAAATGTGTAGCTTTTTCTCTTTACACAAACCAAAGGCTTTGCAAGAGTTCGTTGAGTGAAATCTCTGAGTCTTTAATAAAAGTAAAATGCCCAGGCAAATATGTGGCTTTGGAACTGGTGCTTTGCAATGAGTAATAAAACTATTGCACTCTTCCTATGGATTTCTGATATATATTCCCTTAATATTCCAGGGTATACTAATTTTTAAAAAAATCTTTATTTATAATGTTTATGTATAAATGCACACTTGTGAAATAGTATTCTATTTGTTGGATAATAAATTAAAAAAATTCCTGGGTATAAAGATTTAATTTAAATCTCCTTGGCTTACACATCATCAAATTCAATAAGTATTTCATAATATGAACTAATTTAAAATTTCTCTGGAAGCTGTATATGCCAGAATCCAAGTCAGTTATCTTACAGTTGTATTGCAGTGCTGGATAACCAAAAAATAGTAATACAGGATTTTTGATGCCTAAAGCTACCTAGATTTCATTAAATACAAATAATGAAGTGATGTAATGAGGCAGTTTTTCTACCAATCACAGTCAAACTGTAGTTGATTCAACTTTCAACTTTTTTCTTGTAGCTGTTACTTGTATAAACTTCAGGAGAGAAAGCACCAAACACTGACTTCAATGGACTAAGCATATGCTTAACTGCTTTTCTAAATAAGTATAAATTTAAACAAACATTTAGAAATAAGCTAGAGGCATCCTTGATTGATTCTGAATTGGAGTTTAAATTAGTAGATTTGTTTTGTTTACGTGTAACTGAAACTTGTACTGCAATCATGCTATTATTTAAGCACAGATCTCAAGTTCATCCAATCATAAGACAAAAAACTAACTCCATTGCTTAGACAGAACTACTAATTTACATAATTATACCATGAAGTAGATGACTTTCCTTCATAAACCCTTTCTCTATATCTCATGTGTAACTGGTACCCTAGATTTTTTAACTGTTGAAAGTATGTAAAATAAAAAAGTTTTGTTAATTATTCTAGCAATGTGTCATAAAAGAAACCATTGGAACACAAAATATCTGGCCTCACTAGCATATTCTACCTCAGCACACCACTGCTTACATTCTGTTTTCATGCCCGAAGCTCCAAGTCTGAGCTTTCTGTCTTACTGATTGATTTCAAATATGTTACAGTCTTATCTTGATTCTTCTGGAGTTGAAAAATCCATAGTTCCACTAGGACAGGGCATTACCTATATGTCAGTTTTGTTTCTGGTTGGTATGTCTATGATGGCATATTTTCTTGTGCTAACTATAATGGTGAGAGCTGGAATACTTAGCAGAGGAGTGACTGAAATACTAAAAGTTATCAAAACCTTAAATACTGCAATCCATTGCTAGTACATAAATTTTCAATTTCACTATGACAGAGTATTTAAATGATTCTGTGTGTTTTAACTGTGTTTATACCACCTAAGCATGCCTGACACAAAATGGTGTTACGCTTAGAAATATAGATGACAATTATATGTCACCAGATTTCTTTCTGAGGTAGGATTTCAGCAATACTTGTCTCTTCAATCACATCACTGTTTTAACATTTTCTCAGAAGACTGTACAAAACGTTCTAGATCATCTGCTGATAAAAATTGCTTCAGCTTGTGTCATTCAGAATTTGAGAGCCTTGAGGCCCACAATCGGTGGGTATCAAGTTAGATTTAAAAAAAAAAAAAAAAAAAAAAAAAAAAAAAAAAAAAATGTGTTCAATCTCATAAAGACATTCTTACTCTTTTCCAACATTTTGTAGAGCACATACACAACCAATCCAGAAGAATTCTTAAATCACTCTAGGAACAAAAATTGTGAAAAGTATTTTCATGGTTTGAAGTTTTGCTCTAAATAAATGAACTTGTCAATAAAATTAGTGAAAGGGAAATATGTGTTTCTTATTTTTTTTATCAACCATCATCCAAGAAGACCATCATGAATATAGCTGGCCCTCTAAGGTGACTCTCAAACAACAGTGATTCAGATTCTATGAATTCTATCAACCTTGCTCCCACTGAAGAGTACCTCCTCAACAAGTACAGGATGACCTAACTCACTGCCAATCATGAACTTAGCTAAAGAGAAAAGTTACTTCTCTAGGTTTACATCCTCTGTTTATTATTATTTTTCCCTCTTCAAAACTGTGAGTCTGCTACACTCCTGTTCTCAAATCTAGTGTTCATCTTGCAAACATATAAAGTCAATATCACCTTACTCACCAACTCAAAATTTCTGTTTATCAGCCGCCTTCATCATGACAAGGTTAGAAGATCCCTTTATGTCTTCTTGAAAATCCTTTTAAGCCCTTGTTGTAAATGGTACATTGTGCTATGCAAAAGACAGATCTCCAGAGGAAAGATAAAACTTCTCTATTTGGACTTCTAACAAAGAGCAGGAGGAAACATTTTCAAAAAAGAAATGTAATCATGAGACAAATCAGTACCAGCTGTAATGAACACCTGAGACCCTTAAATGCTATAGAATGAAAATGGCTTTCTGGATCCTTCTCTAACATTGTGAAAATGGGGCTTTTGAGAAGGGGTGTATCATCTAACTTTAATTTGATTACATCTGCAGCATACTAATTCACTGACCAGTAAATCACAGTTATATCATGTTATCTTTTAGTTCCTTTCTAGATATACTAACTGCTGCTTGTTGAAGGATTATTTGAATTCTTTTTTGTGTCTAAACACTACTACCCATTATGAAACCAGTGCTTTAGTCTAGTATTTGGTATTTTGATACTTATTTTCATTGCAAGAAAAACTGTTTCTTTTTTCTGAGTATTATTCTTACTTCATTCACTGTTATAGTATTTACTAATGATCCTGAGTGTTTTACTGTTTTGGGGTTTTTTTGTTTGCCTTAATTCTGTCACTGACCCTAAAAGACAACTTAAAAAAAAAAAAAAAAAAGACTTGCTACTGCTAAATATACAGTGAAAAATTGATTTCTTTTTGTTCCCTCTCCTTCATTCAATTTGAATGGAATTACTTCAAGTTCGTGAGTAGTGTGAGAAACAGAAGTAAGGCTTATCCTTTTATTTTTCTTAACTTTTGTTGTTAATCTCACTACTCTTTGCAGTACTAGAGAAAGAGAGATAAGCAAAATGGGTATATAAGGAAAACTCTTAAAATTCTTAACCATTCTGTAACTACTGATAGCAGAAAAAAAAAATTCCATAATTTCTTCTTTCATGTGTTGCAGTTTAAGAGGTTGCCATTTTAACCTCTAGAATAAGAAATAAGCATAGTAGAAATTGTGCATGACCTGAGGACAGGTCTTGGATCCAAGAATTTATGTAAATAATCACAGATGAGATGCCCTCTAGGGCTTACCCTCTCTGCTAAAAAGAAAAAGATACAAAATTAATTGTCATTTATTGTGTGTGGTTGCTAGAGAATTTGTGAGGCATCTTAAAAGTTTTGCAGACTATTTGAGTTCACGGAATGGAGCTTGACAAACGAAGAGCAAATAATGTCTAGGTTTGCAGTCTTCCTGCTGGTTTTCCATTTTTCTGTTTGAGTTGTGTCCAACCTTTAACTTTTTCAAGTGGATTTTTGTTAAAGGGAGATCAATGAGGAAAGGGAGATCAGTCAGATAGGAGAGAAGAGAAAAAGAAAGGAAGAAAAGAGTGGAGAATGGCATCAGTGGGAGTGAGTCTGAAGCAATGACTCCAGACAGAGTGGTGTGAGTTGGAACAAATAGCTAAGTGATACCAAGGGTATTCAGTCTGAAAATTATACAAAACCTGGATAGAGTCAATGTACAAAGGTTCCAAGGTCAGCAGCAAGCACTAGACAGCTGTATTAAATTTCCAGTATTACGACTTTTCTATCTAAGAGAACATCTGACCAGCATAGAATGTTAGTAGAAAGGGGAAAAAGAGCTATGGCTGCATAAAAATTCTCTCTAAGAATTATTCTCAAGTCTCACTGATTGGTATTTATTTTAAACTTTCTGTAAAGTTTAAAATCAACTATACCTTTTTTTTTTTCTTTTTCTTTCTTTTTCACATGTCCTTTCTGACAGGTAAAAAGAGAAGGAAAAGCAATGTAAAATAATATCTATGACCTTTTATTGGGTCTGGGTAAGATGGAGTTCCTCTCACCACAGCAGCCCTCACAGTGTTGCATTTTGTATTGATATCTAGAAAGGTGTTGATAACACACCAGTGTTTCGGGTACTGCTGAGCAGTGCTGGCACAGCATCCTCCATGCTCCCAATCAAGGACTAGATCCTGGGAAGGGACATAAGTAGTCAGCTGATCCAAACTAACCGAAGGGATATTCCTTACCATATGATGTCAGCTTTGACATACAAGCTAAGGAAAGGAAGAGAAACACTGGGTATTTGTTGTTTACAGTGACTGCATGCAGAAGCCCTGCTCCCCAGGGAGTAGCTGGACATCACATGGAAATTAGAGAAGAAACCTATTTTTCCTGTTCACTTGTGTGTGCAAACTTTGGTATTTGCTTTAGTAAACTGCCTTATCTCAACAGTTTCCACCTTATTCTCTCTCCTCTGTCTGGCTGGGAAGGGGATTGGTAAAGTGGCTATGTGGACATTGAGCATCCAGCTAAGGTCAACTCACTACAGACCTTCTCTCTCTCTAGATGTCTCTGAGAAAAAGCTTATTACTTCTATTGACATGTATCCCTGAAAGGCCTAGCTCAGGTATATGTGCCCACACTCAAATACAAACGTTGTCTTTGAAATGTTATAAATGCAGAGACAGTTTCTGAAAAACGTATGTCGAAAGAGAATAGTCAGTGTGTGTTTATGTTCTAAGCCATACTGAAAAAGAAATAATGTTACATTCAACCTGTCAGCAGCTTTGGTACCTCTGTAAGAAAATGAAACCTGAAACTTAAAAAGAAAATGTTGGGGTTTTTTTAAGGACTAACTAAATTTTTCTCTCAAGTCATGATTTTCATGTTAAAGATGTGATAACTATCTCGCTGCTCACCTTAATTTCATATAACACTTTGAATGATCTCACTTTTAAATCATTCCTGATTTATGGCTCTTTCAGCACTTCAGGTAAACTTGATTGTTCACTAACACTTGGCCTTTAATAGCAACAGCATCACCTTGAAGACTGCAAAGAGGTTTTGCTGAAGGATCAAATTCTTGAGACATATAAGACTATTAACTTTTTCCTTAAAACTGATATCCATATTAGATTCTTTTCTGTTACTTCTAAGTATCTTTAGTGATCTTGAATAGTAGGATAATATTACTTTAAAATGAATCAATGTGCTTTGTAACTTTACATTTTTAACCGTTTAATTTTGGATAGATGACACAAATTTCCTTAATAAAGGATTTTGTTTCATTCTTGATTTTATTACAGTTCATCTGATTTCTAACCCTTTTCAGGCTTCCCTCTCTTAAAGGTGTGAAGCAGATTTACATTTAAATTTAAATACTGCAAAAATTCTATTCTAGAAATATTTTAAAAATTATTGTTCATTTCAGTTTACTGAAAAAGAACTAATAAGAGAATAATGAAGGAAAACTAGAAAAATAGTTTAAAATCAAAAAGGGCTTAAAGGGGTTTAAGAGTTTAAAAATCAAAAAGTAGGCATATGTTTCACAATTCAGCAACATACCCAAGTTCCTTCTCAACAAGTTCTAAATTATTTACCAGGAGCATTTACACACCCGGATAAATTTACTTTGCTGACAGTGACTAGCATTGTGCATTGCAGATACACCCAAAAAATGAGCAAGAAAAGGTTATTCAAAATATCAATTAAATTCTCATGGTCCATGTTGAGAAGTTTATAATTGCTAATAAAAAAATATATATTTTCTTTAAAATGTGGCTTACTTAGAGGGTTTCAGCAGATATATTCAGTGTAATGCAAGTGATATTTTCCTTCATTTCAGTGAGACTGAAAATAATCTAACAGTGGAAAGGCAGTGAAAAGTATGATATATGCAATAATTTCTCATAGCCATATTTGCTCATATTTCTAATCAATATATTAAAAAGTCCTCCCAAATGAGAACATTTAATCTAATAGGCATTTAAAAATACAATGAAAAAAACAGACTAGAATGGAAAGTTCAGCATTCTGTTTATAATGCATGCAGATTCTTCTAATAAGAACACCACCTCCCTTTTAGGAAGGAACATTTAGCCTTTTACCTCAATAATGTATTTTTTAAAAATACTGTATATATATGTAAAATAAGTCAGTGTCAGAGTAATAAAAAGCTTTATTCTACTGTGAAACCACATAGGACTCTTCACAGGATTAGGGTCAAATGTGTATCTTCTTTCCTTAATTGTATTATTTTATACTACATATATAATATTAGAGGAAATTCCTAAATATGTAATGTATTTCTTGACCTTTGATCTGATAATTTTATTTACATCTTGGATCCTCCTTTGAAAATGGTTCCTAAGGCCTATAAACTCACGTTTTGAAAGAATACCAGAGAGATTAACATACCTTGGTTATACATTAGTCTGAGGATTTACTTCCATGGCTTGTTTTGTGAATGCCCTACTAGGATTACTTAATAATTCTATTTAAATACACAGACCTTTCCAAGAGGTAAAATTAATATCACACTGCTCTTATGAACAGGATTTGACACTTTTCTACACTATCACAATTATGTAGATAGAGCAGTGACATCACTTAGCAGATAGATTGTTTTAGAACAAATAGAAAGAGAAATCTGATTTTAAATCAAATTCTCTTGGGGGGTGGGGAACAAAACTAAAAAAATATATTCTGAGTATATATATTGATTTGAGGGCATCTCTTACATCCCAGAGAGATGTTGAAATCTCAAATTGCAAACCAGGACAAGTGTGCTGGGGAAGTCACATATACAGAATCAAAAGGAAACCCCAAGGAGAAGCTGGGGAGTTAGTCTTATAAGGAGACATATCTTCTCATTTCATATCCAGAGGGTGGAAATCTATTTTGAAATAGGTCCTTTCACAAGTCAAAGCCTTTTCTTTCAAAAGAAAGATGTGATATGATCTAATCTACCTGCAAATTCATGTAACTTTTCCTCTGAAGAGTGCTCTAACAAATGATAGGCCACTTTTCTTTAGAACCTTTCTTTATCTGCCAGATGATTTTCAACAATACAGAGCAGAATTCAAGATTGATTAGAAACCCACCACACATGACTCTCTAACCTTGTGGGGTGGGCACTCATCAGGGAAATAGTCGATTATGGGTTTCTTGTCAAATCTGCTCATCTTTATTCCCCAGAAGACTGATTACTAAAGAGCATAAAGGAGCCTCTTGAAGGCAAGTCAGAATTTATGAACACTATAAATGCTGAATTATGGAATAATGTTCATTCTAGTGCTTCTCCCCACCAATTTCTTCTTTCACCTCTTTCTCTATATTCCTCTGAATCACATAATGTCCCCTGTAGAGCAGCAGACGATGTAGGGAGTGTTTCCCCGTGCTAACCTTAGGCCACAGTACACTTTAAAAGTAAGGAAAAAACCTTCAGAAATGTGTGAATTCCAACCCCCTAACCTGAGGAGGTCACTGAACCTAAGTGTACAAATGCTACAAATCTTGAACATGTTTTTAGTTCATTGAGAGCTCTACTGTCAATCTCAGTTTGTTGTTCTTAGGAAATGCATATTAAATGTCTGCAGGAGACCTTTGGTACTTGGATGCTTTAAGGCATGTGACAACTACTGAGCTGTGTAGACTGCAGCAGTTTTTGTGCATTTCAATGAGGTCACACTAGGCACTGGGGAAGTTTTACTCAAAAGCAGACACTTAAGGTGAGGTTTAAACATCTGCAAGCTTAGACTTTTTATTGTCATTTATAGCTTCAGTCTGTAAAATCTGTCTATATCCTTCATTTAATATATGCCTTCCTGTCCTTAGGATACACAGATTTAAAAACTTGCAATTCACTGCAGCCAAATAAAGAAAAAAAAAAAAA
>VXAU01000685.1:65899-78096 GCA_013399695.1 Formicarius rufipectus
AGGCTCAAAAAGAACGTTTCTTTCAGTATGATTTAATCAGTTTTCCTATCCATACTAGTCTATCATGGTTCAAGCTTTTCCAAGAAGGAATCAACTCACTGTATTATGAGGAATAACAAAATAATCTGGTAGCTGAGTCATCCTGTTCTTTGCACTTATCAACAAAAAGAAGGAAAAGGTTAGGGCTAGAGAGGAACTCACTCTGAAACCTAAAACAGGGCTACGATGGAATGAAAGAACAAACAAAGCAAAACAAAACACATTATGTGCCTAATTAATTGCTTCACACTGAACTCCACATTCCATGGTACCTTCACTGAAACTTCTTCATGTTCTTGTTTTCCATTTGGAAACCTCACCTAGAAATTGTGAGAGCTTTTAATACTTCTCTGAGCTGTCTGGATCTTGGCTTAGTGAAACAAAAATTTCAACAGCAGATGATCCTGTCATACAAGCAGCAAACCATGAATATCTACAACATTCCTTCCACAAAGATCTCTAAAAATGCTGGAAAAGCAGAGCCCTTTCACACAGTGACTAGACAGGCCCCTTTGCACACAGAAGATGTACAGATTTGCTGCCTTAAGCAGAAGTACAGCTGCAGAAACATATGTATATATGTATATGAACTGTATAAAAGAAAAATGGAGGCAGTTAAAATCAGTTTTTGCTTTAACAGGATTTCACCTGTACTATTTAGACAGTAGGAACAAATTTGATAAGTCTGGAATACTGAAAATATATGTGACCGTACAACACAGACATACACACTTCTGTCCAAGAAAAGTAAAAATTATTGCATTTGGTGAAGTTGTCTTTACATATAACTTCAACAAATGTCACAGAACGTAAACAGAAGCCTAAACTTTCACATAAGTATGGAGTTTTCTGCAGATCCATTCCTTCTGATTCTCTGGACTATTTTGTCATAAAGAGCCAGAGATCAATCTCCTGCTACTGATTTAGTGAGGGAAAAAATTCTCTGTCTGATTCTGGAACAAAGGACTGAGCAGAAATTAACCTATACAATCAGAAACAAAATTAAAAAAAAAAATTTGATTTTTCCTTCCAGAAATTAGTAGCAAATCAGTGTAGCGAATTATACTTCTTTCTAAAAATCTCAATTTTATTGCAGAAATAAAAGAAACATGATTTTCCAAAGCTCTGAAATAGAAATGAAGCCACAAATATACCTATAGAAAATAAGATTGCTAAAAGATGAATTTTAAATTAATAGTTTTAGGACCCAACTATTGGTCATTTTAGTCAATGTCATATTTTCACCTCCCAATCTCTTTATGTGTATCTGATTTGGTATTCTCATAATTGCCTTGCATTCACGAGTGGAGCATTCAGTCTTCTTTCTTTTAGCTGACACGTTCTGTACATTGACAGATATCTTTGAAAATCACCAGTTGTGTGTGCTTGGATGATCAAGAGCAGCTTCCAAATCAAACAGCGGCTGATAATGCAGCTCATAAAGAAGAGCTAAGTTCATTACTGTACAGAAATTCATACCAGATAAGCACAGGTTGCATTTATGAATCTGATATTCACAGATACATTTGTGGTCCCATTTTCTTTGTGAAGTAAATAATGTAATTTAACAACCAGTCTGTAATCACAGAATTTCCTTTTCCAATTTAATAGTAAGCAGATGTTTGTGGCAAGTTACTAATTAAAAATACAAGTAGTTTCCATGTTCCTATTCAGCTATGAATTTTGGTTCAATCACTCATTATGGACAAGTAAGAATTGAAAAAATACTCTGCTTGACCTTTCCACTAACTCATCCTGTTGCCAACTGCATCAATTCAAATAGTCTGGCATCTGGTTTTCAACTTGCAGAAACAAAGGTAAGATGAATTTTAGCTTAACATCTTGGGTAAATTTTAGATTTCACATAAGGAATAAAGAATGGTTGAACGATGCCATAGAGGGAATGATGGAAAAATGAAGTATAACACCACACTGGAGGAGGAACTAGAGGGGGCAGGTAAGTTGAACAATGATAGGAACAGTGAATTGTATAAAACCTTGTGATACAACAACTGTGGTTACTCCCAGGGGCAAAAAAAGAAAAAAAAAATATACAGACAGAAGAAAAAATATTAAGTAAAATGAAGTCTAGGGAAAAAAAATTTAAAAATTACTATGTGGAGATAGTAAAAAAGAACACTAATTAAAAGATACATAGATGAAAATGAAAAGAGGTGGTTCATGCCTTTCATTTTTATACTGTACTGTAAGCATTTTACTGCTATTTTAGTTTAAATGAGGAGACCTATATTTAAATGTATGAGGTTGCCTCCTTCTTTTCTTGTTTTGATATACAGTTAATATCTTAGTGAAAGAGTCTTGACAAAAGCTCCCTAACTTTCCATGTAAAGATCAAAGATTATTCAAAGTAACAACAAAAATGAATCCTATTGGCAGAATATCAAAACTGTGCAAATTAGAATTATGCATTTTCTACAGTTTACCTACATCTTAGGTAAGCTCAGCAACATGCAATTTTGTAATATGACTATAGTGACACTGTAAAGATGTTGACTGTATGTGATCAGAGTTTACTTAGAAAAGTTAGCTTTTCCCTAGTTTCAAGTCAATTAAAAGCCACTCAAACTTCATGCAATGTTTGATGATCTGTTATCTAGTGCATCCCATGTGCTATATTATCAGGGACTCTCTACAGTGATTAACTTCAGAAATTCAATTAAAATGTAATTAATTTAATGCTTTGCTTATTTAGCAAATTTTTAGTGCAAATAAGCTATTAGCTGAAGCTTGGTTTTAACCATCTGTTTTAATGTCAAACGCTATTGAATGTTGTGTAAACTGTGAACTGTGCTCTGACAGTAACAAGCAGGACCCCCATGAATGATCACTATGTCTGTGGGATAAAAGAGATAAAATAGGCTGATTGAATTTGTCATGAAGTTTCCAAAAATGGTTGAAAGTCACACATTAGAAAATTTTTTTTTGTACGTACCCTGATCCGCAGTTCCTTGTGATTATAATCTCGTTCATTTATCTGTTTATTTCTCTGCATAAGAGGACCAACAGCTCATGATGGCCTCATGAAGTGAGGAAAAAGTTGTCTTCTTTTTCCCAGTGAAGTTAACCTCCATGTTCTGGTAAGACACCAGCAGGGATATTCACCTTCTGTTGATTTTGATTTGGCAAATGTGCTAACAATAAAGACTATGTGAACAGAAGCTAAACTTTTCAAAAGACAACTCAGTTAGCCATAAACATAACGTCACCAGCTTGTAGACACTGTCATTCACATTTGTCCCATGTACCTGGAAGCACCTGACACCCTTTTGTTACTGCATCTCCCTTATAGTAAAGGAGGGAAGAGGGCGCTTCCAAAAGACAGTTCACACTAAGATCTGTCAGTTTCAGCATCTTGGATGTCTTCCTTGCAAAATTTAGGCAAGATTAGTCCAGGCTAATGACTTCAAGGCATTTGAGCAAGTAAAATGTCACTTCTGTTGGAATGTGTGCTCGAGGCATTCCCTGACTGTAGCATACAGATTTTAGGACATGCTAACAAATTTACTGGCCTGATCTGAGCTACAGTGATCAAACATTCAGGAAAAAAAAAAAAAAAAAAAAAGGGTTCTGAAAATCTTTTGTGAAAATGAAATAAAATACATTTCTTGTTTTTTTTTTTTCCTGCTAGCACATGAATACACCGTGCAATTCTACTGCAGGAAGACACTCTCCCTGGAGAGTTGCCACACCATTCCTTACAGCTATAAACTTACATCAGAACTTTTTACCATGGCAATGCATTTGAGTCTTCCTGAAGGAAGACTGGGAAAATATACTGACTATGGGGAAATTGAAGCATTCAAATAGCCAAATATCTTATCCCAGTTTTCACTGGGATATCCTGAAAGATTACATTCCTGGAGTGGTTGTAATGACTCCAGTATTTTTGGACAAAAATAAATTCCCGGTGTTGTGACTATGTCTCAGCTGCTTTTGTAAAACTGAGAGCAGTATAAACTGTGCACAGTTCCCTCAAGTACAGTTTAGAAGGCAAAATCTGTCAAACAGATGTCAATATTTGTAATAAATAGCATTTTACTTCACACAAAACAGGTCTAAATGGCGCTTTTTAAAAAAGGGACCTCAGGAGCAAGACTCTGGAAATCCAAAAGCAGGGAAAAACACTTCATCCAGAGTGGGTCTGTCCCTGCTGAATAGGGGCAAACAGATCTGCTGGTGTCCTCCTATACCTAAACTCTCTGATAGTCTGTTATCTACTCTTCCAACATAACCCATGATCTCACTCGTCCAAGAATCTTTCTGATTCTCTATCACACATATCAGTTAGCAATTATGAGAACACCTCCAACAGGTGCTTGTTCAACAAATCATCTTTTAGAAAAGAATCTGGATATTGCATGAATTTTCTGCCTCAATTGTATTTTCTCCAGTTAAAGCCCCTTAACAAAAGGAGAATGTACCAACAATTTTTATCCTATTTTCTGCCAAGCTCTGGATTCAAGCTAACAGTGCACAAATTCAAGCTGAATGAATTAATATTGCATGACCAGACTGCCATGAATGGCAAATTGAGACCATTTGTGTCTTCATCAGTAGCATTGTTTACTTTCCAGAATGCATAATTTAAAAAAGAACACTTGTCTGTCATATTTTTTTGAGGAAATTGCACCGTATAAACCTGTGACTACAAAATCCACATTTCTCTCATCAGCCCAATTCAGATATCTTAATTTTAAAGGAATGAACACTTTGATTGGTTGACCTCTTAACTGCTCACCTTTTCCAGGAACAAAAGTCCTTATAAGGTTGAGGACTTTAAGACACTAAAATTATAGATATCTATAACAAATATTCAGAAATGTGATATTCAAGGTAATAAAAATAAAACTTTGAAACTTTTTCCTTGTGGATCTATAACATGCCATTAATTCTTTTCTATAATTGGGAGTATTAGAAATGTAACATAATATTCCTTTAATCTTTTAGCTACTTATTTCTGCTTTCATTATGCACCCAAAATATTCCTTTCTATCATTTCAATCAGTTGGCAAAGTTTTTTACTAGACTGATAGAGACACCCAAGTACACAAACACATACTTGAAGTTTGACTAAACATTTCAGATTTAGTAGATGACTACTGAAAATAATTTTTTTGATTGTACGCTGCTTCTCTTTAAAAACCAAGTTGGTTATGCACTGAACTCATTTGAAAAGCTTAGTCTGAACTTTAGTTTAACTCTAATAATCAGCATTACTATAATAATCAACAATTTTAACTATAATGATGAGCAACGATTTTCATTTAAGGTTGACACTATTTTTTTTACTGTTTTTGCACATGAACAAAGATTTTGAAAATATTAGTCGTGATGCATGATACTCTCAGGAAAGATTATTGTAAATTTTAATGCGTATTCAAATGATGCAAGCCAGGATCTATTTTTCCTTAGACTGACAAGGTTTCTCATCATGGTAGCACACTAAGTTGATAAAGCATTTAAACATGGCCATAATGTTAAGTCTAGCAGTCTGATCGAAGTCAGTGATGCTTTTGGAATGCTTAAAATGGGACACATGGTGAAGTGTCTTACTCAAACAGGATAAGGAATCACTATTGCTTGGAATTTTTAAGCAGTCTAGGCAAATACCTGAAGAGCAAGTGGTTAAAAACTAACCAAACAAAAAAAAGTTGAGAGTGGATGAAGATGATCAAATTATTTTTTCCAATTTTGGAATTCTTTGATTGCATAAGACAGAGATGTGTAGAAGATGACTCTAAATAAGCTTAAATTCAAAATGCTGAAATATAAGCATTTTGAAGATCTAAAAATACATATTTCTTTTCAAAAAGACCTTTAACATATGCGTAAATAATGAGAATTTTTAGATTACATGAGTAAATTCAATCTATTAATGGATTAATAGGCACATTTCCAAGCATGTACCTTAGTATCTTAGTATCTCTACTGATTCTGTGATTTTAGAAAGAAACATTGTCCTATCTTCTATAAAACTTATTAATCATTTTATTAACACGTTTTCTAAGCTTTCTGACTTCTCCTTTGAATCAACTGCTTCCACTGAATCAACCTGGACCAAAAACAGCCTTGTGTTTGTCTCTCTAGTAAGGGCTGCTACACAGGTTTTATTAAGCAAGATAATGGTTATGATAATTCTTTTAAGCAAAATTTTTATGGGAAACCAATAATATTTTCTGATTAGTACTTGTTAAAGCCAGTGTAATTTTAAAGACAGAAGAAATCCTTTCAGCTTCTTCATATTATGAAATGTTGGAATGAGGAGAAGAACATTCAACATAGCACTCTTTGTCCCATCTCTTTTGATCTCAAATGTGGGCTAACTTATCTCTTTCAAGTATGGAATATATGGAATAACAGGGATATCCTTATATCTCTTTGCTGCTTCATTGATGAAAGATTGTAAATGCATTCTATAACAGTAACTCACCACTTCCCCAAAATTACTCTGAATCTGGATATGAGGATTTGTATTCTTAACAAAAACCTTCCTTTTCCATATTAGTTCTGAAGTCTTTCACTAGGGGTCAGTTACATACAGGTTCATCTTGTACAATTTGTATCTCACCTAACCAGAGTCCACATTTACATAGTTATGTCTATACTAGAAAGTAGTTTGTTGTGTTAGTGAGTCAAAGCATGTGGTGCTTAGGCCAATATGCTTACACTATAAGCAGTTTAGAGCTTCTTCTTCGGATTAAGTTCAGTTGGGATCATATTGCCATGGACTTTGCTTCCAGGAGGAGTAGGACCACTTTCATGTATGCCCAGTCTGCAGAATCACATTGAGACTTGTCAGAAAACAATCAGCCTTTTGATCACCAAACTGACCTGCAAACTGAGTCAGTGGACAGGATGAAGAGATGAGTAGGGAATCTGCTTCAAGACCTTGTAACTGGCCTAGCCAAACACATTCATATAGATACAGTGTTATGGTCCGAACTTCCCTTAGGGTGGAATGAGTTACATTTAATTATGTCCATTTCTGTAGAATATTGAGGAAGTAAAACATACTACTTTTAAACAAAACCAAAGAAAGTCTAATTTTAAGGTGGTTAGTGCCAGGTAAGAGAACATATACATTCTAACTTTTATTGTATTTATCTAAGAGAAACTTCATGTTCCATAATTCTGAATATATTTCAAAACCTGATCAGGTCAATCAGAAGAGTCCTTCTGCCTTCAGTTAGCCTAGTATCAACAGCCTAACAGAAACTATAATACAGAAATTATATTTATTTTACTTTTACTCACTACCAGTGTTCACCCACTATACATTGTTTATTAAAATATAACAATGTGAGTGTACGGCAGTTTTTGACTGGTGGATTGGTCAATAGGCATTCACTTTATTTCCTGCTATTTATCCTTAATAGCAACGAGTGCCATTCCCCAAAAAGTTAAGTTTTAATCCTAGTCAGATGCTTTAACATTTCTAACACCATTGATGTTTCTACTGACACTTTTACCAGCTAGATTATTTTTTAAGGATACCTCAATTTATGAAATTAAACTACCCCTTAACTTTTAAGTCTATTGAGGTCTAGCTCCCTAATATTATTTAACTTTGGTTCAGATTATATTGTGTCGTTTGAGAGTTTTTCTCTTTGACTTCCTCTAATGTAATTAAACTTTCCTGATACTTTGGTAAATCTTCTGGAGTTGAATTAATGGATGCTATAATCTCCTCTACTGGAATAAATTTGGACAGTAATGAGATTTTTAAACCTCAATTTAAGCTGCTAAACTCCTTTTAACTTATTTTTAATAGCTAATATATAACTATTTTTACAACTCTAGAATGATTAATTATATCCTGGTTCAGTTTCAGATTTTAATCAATTCCTCATAGTTTGTTTTGGGGGTTTTTTTGTTTCTTTGGTTTTTGTTTGTTTGGGGATTTTTTGTGGTTTGTTGGTTTTTTCTTTTTAAATAATATCTTAATTGCACATTCCTAAGTGCCCATATAGACTACCCAAAACTTTTGACATATTACTCAAAATGTTTGTCCCATTTCTACGCAACTTGCTCAATCAACCAGCAGTTGGTTCTGTCTTCACTGGTTTTTGAACATTAGCTAAAAAACTTCGCTTTGTTCAGCAAATCTGTTCTTGAAGACAGCGGTTGCACAATAAAATTATGCTATGACTTCTGTTGATTATTTATATCATCAAAGAAGTTTCTTGTCAAAAGTTGATACCTAGGCTGCACAGTACTATAGGTATATCTAAGTCAGTTTTCAAATGAGCTACCTCACCTAGCTGAACAATAAGCTGGACATTAATAATTTTTTTCAGTGCCTGTGAAGATTTTTCAGGATGTACTGAAGTGTGCACTGCTGCTGTCAGACTACTCTGATTTCTCATGCAAGGAATTCTAAAGAGAGTTTGGATGCCTCCACATTATACTGCAGCTTCAGAGAACATTATGAACTTAGATATTTTCTTGGGATTTTACATATATTATGGTATAATTCAATGTCTCTGCGCACAAATGTGAGATAAATGTGAGATTGATTTCTGAAAGAGATTCCAGTTCTTTTCCCTCTTCATGAGGAGTCTGTTTTGCAGAGGTCTTTTCCAAGCATTTAATCAGAGATGTATGTGTGCAAACACTCAAAGAATTTAATGAAAAACACAATCAAAAGTCACCCGGACAAATATCAGCTGAGTAAATATGTTCAGTTAGCTCCATAATTTTGCCTTTTTTTTTTTTTTTTTTGTGATCAAAGGCTGGGTAATAGCAGTAAATTGGGAAAAAATACCTGGTAAAGGAAGGGACCAAGTCAGTTACATGTGTCTTAATAAAGGTGAATGTAGGGTGGTTTTTGTGAGAATTGGGGAATATTTCCCTACCATGCATGGTAATAAAGTCAAAGATCAGAACAGAATGATGAAACTGGAAAATGGAAGAAAACATTACGACTGATTACTTATTATTACTGCTGATATTATGTTCTGTTGCTTTTGATATTTTGTTTTGTTGTTGTTTTGTTTTTTTCTTATACAGAAATCAATAGGAACAAGAATATGAAGCGTACAGTTGGAGAAAGTTAGTGGTTGTTCCATCTGGAAACTCAAGAAACTCCATCAGTGATTCAGTGGTGGCCTGAGTTTTAGGACTAGGCTGCTCACAAGGTGAATAGAATGTAGCCTGACAGTGCCTTTAATTACTTTAGTAATTTCTTTGTCTAGAATGTCTTCTATTCATATAAAGCCATTATGAGTAAAAAATTCCACCATTTCCTTTTTTTCTAGAGTTCATTATCTTCACAGTTAGAGAATATCATTATAATAATAACCTCAGTCTTCAAGATATTTTTTCTCCCACTGCTAGTGGTTACAGTTACTATTATTGCCATCATGTTGGTCAAGTACATCAAAGTCCTGTTGTGGCTTTTTAATTTTTTTTTAATTTTCTATTACAATCAAAAAGTTCTAGGCAACTAGTATTTTCTTTCTACAGACGTACTTATAATTAAATCAGAATCAAATCAAATATTTATCCACTTCTTGACAAACTAAGTAGTCTGCAATTTAAATTTCTCACTACAAGCTTTTCCAAGCTTCTTCTTTATAAAATTCTATTTGTACTCTTAATTTTTTATCTATCCTATAAAAGCTGAGATAAAACAAAAACCTATCCAGTAGAAAAAGAAATGGCTGACTCCTACTGCCCTCTCTATATAGTCAGGGACAAGGCTATCAGTTTTAGAAAAAGTTCTTATTTGTAGTTCTCATTGTGTTATCTCTTATTAAGACTTCTGACAGTTTCTCAGGTAATGAACCCTGATCTCTCAGTCTCTTGCCCTGTATGTGCCATGTGATCACACTCAAGATAATATATTCCATAATAGGCAAGTATTCAGGGAGCAACAGCCTATCAAAACAGATAGAACTGGCAACAAGAAATAAATTCTGAAATTCTAAATCAAGACTTACAAGTATTTAAAAATGGCATTCCAGATGTAATAAGTTTTAAGAATTCAGTGTCTTATATTCAGCCATGAGCAGATGTCAGGGTTTTTTTCTATAAACTTGGGAACAGAGACCTTTACCAACTTATCATACTATGAAACATCACCAGCATAATTATTTTTACTGAACATCTGTATAACCTGAAACAGATGTTTGCATGTATTGATTGTCATCACCAGTTTTTGACAAGTATGGGATTAGAAAGTGCTTTACATACATGGAAAAATGGATCCCCATAATCAAAGCCACTAAAGGGGGAAATCATTCTGTAAAGATTATTGTCCTAATTATTGTCCTAATCAATCCATCTTGAATGTGTTAAAAAGTTTACATATAACATTTTTCCCATGACTGTATTTTTAAAATTTAAAATTTTTATATTTTCAACACACTTTCACATGTTTTGAAAAAAACATTTTGTTTCAGCCAATGTTACACAATAGTAATGTTCAGCCAATGGAACCAAATGCAGAAGAGCTCAAAATTACAAAATTTTCCCCTTCCATTTTTTCTTTTCCTCTTCTCTTACAAAATAGTTTCATAATATGTGTTACTGCTTCATTATCAGTCTTTGGCATGCAGAAGTTTTTAAATAACAATGGTAACATATGTTCAGTAATTCTGAACTGGTTTCTACTGCTAGAGAATACATTTCAATACCTATCACCTGTGATAGACCATCACTCTCGAAATTCACTGAGGACAAGACTCATTTAGTTCTCCCCTTTTCAAGCACATGTGCACAATTACACACAAAGATCCAGAAAGGCTTAGGCCTTCATCCAAATGGAAAACCATCATAAGCATCCTAATGTGCTTGGACATGTGCAAATACATATTCATACAGAAATTAAGACCTTCACAGAAAGCATGGTCATATAGAAAAAAGAATTGTTCAGTGGCATATTATACCTAAATTTTTAAACTTCTCATCTGAGAACACACCTAGTCTCTTTTTCACTGTTGATAAATGACTCAAGAGAATTGCTTGATCAGCATCAAGTACCACAGACAATCAATGCTATCAGGTCTGTAAGAAACAATTTGTAAATTCTTAAGAGTTTTGAAACAGACAATCCTCTGGTCAGTTTTGGGGAGGAGAAAGAGAGCTGCCTATATAAAAAAACAAAAGAATGCACCATAAATATATGCTTCCCCTTTTAATGAAGATGAAATCTGACTCATTTTTGAAAGCTAATCTAAAAAGATTACAATTTCCTCTCTGAATCAATGTCTCATTTCCACAATTGCTATCATACCAAAAAAAAAATTATTCTAGCTGGAATCAAGATTTTTGGGTTTGGTGTACTAGTGTGGGCTAATAGTTTTGGCTTCTCTTTCCACTTATTCCTGAATTCACACCTTATCTATATTAACAGCTGTAATTCACAGTTATAATTCTGAAAATTCCTCCCCTGCCATAACTCCCTCCAAAATTGTTTGCTAAAGTCATGTGTAAGTAGACCTCCTACATGCTGAAGTGATTGCATATAACTTACATGCATTGAAATAGCTTTCAGGGAATATGACAGAAAACAAACTGCCATTTTAGAAGTCCATCCTACCCCAAGGAAATTAATAAAATTGAAACCTCTAAAATTAGACACATCTGAAGGTAAGGGCTTTGCATCCCTTATTTGTCTTTCAAAAGTAATTACTGTATGGCAACCAAAACTCTTAGTATCAAAACACTGCTTTAATTAATCAGTGTTCAAATATTGTCGGGAATTCTGTCCACCAAACACCTTATTTTCATTTCCATCAATATTTGAGTTCTTTACTCTTTCCATAAATATCATCTATGTCCCTCATGTCATACCAGAAATCACCAGATCTGAGCTACTCTGGAGCAGGTAGGTAGCACAATGTTTTGAAATCCCACTGAGATATAAAGGCTCTCCACCAGCTACATTTTCCTTTTTACAGTAAGTAGGGAGCACCACCAAGACTTTGCTGACTGCAATACGGCAGAGCAGTCAACAGAAATACCATATCCTTCATACCCATATCTCAGAATCATATGCAATCTATCTAGATCAGATTTCATCTAATTTTAGGGCAACCACCCTATCCAGTTTTTACAAAGGTGCAAAAAAAATTAATATATTTAATACAAAGTTTTTCTACCATAGAGAAAATAATTGCTACTGTAATTATGTG
>VXAU01000689.1:0-26102 GCA_013399695.1 Formicarius rufipectus
AACTCGACACCAGCTGCCGCAAGGGAGGACCCCCTAAGAGGAGACACCAGGACTCACTGAAACAACACCTCAGCCTTGGCCATATTGACCTCCATCAGTGGTCCACTCTGGCCTCCAATCAGGAGACATGGAGACAGACAATCTATAACGCTGCTGTCTCCTTTGAAACAGCACACAGAATCAGTCTGGAGGAGAAAAGACACCGCAGAAAGAACTGTGCCTTGATAGCGCCACCCATGGAGACTTTCTACTGTGCCTTTTGCAACTGGACTTGCCTATCTTGCATTGGCCTTATCAGCCATCAGCGCGCTTGCAGCAAGAGTGGGTAAAACCCTCCCAAATCTTTGTTTGTGAAGTCTAGCCATGATGATGATGAGTCAGTAGCTGGTCATGATTGTGTTATTCTTACAGAGGTTCCTTGTTTCTGTAATTTTTGATTTGTAATTTTGATTTTTGATTTATAATATTTTTTGTTGCTTTACTTTTTCTATTGAAACATCTTTCCAAAAATTATACAGTGTTCTTTCATTAGTCTTCAGTCTCTCTTTGGGAAAGTTTTCTGTTGGTGTTAGCTCTACATAAATCTTTATAAAATTGTTCTTAGATCTTGTATCTTCGCTGCTTACACCCCAGCTGACTGCCATTGCATTGCAGTTCCTTTTCCTACTTTCAAAGAGTTATTGAGTCTTTCAAAATCTGACGTATGGCACAAGCATCTGTGAATGATCAAGTTTTAAACAGTGAAGTGCAGTTAATTATTCTGAGAAATAGGCTTTTCAATTCATAAATTCCTGTAAGCCTTTTATATTTTTCAAAGAACAGTTCTCATTCCTTGTTTTATTTAGAAACTGGCTGATGAGTTTGCTGCACTATTGGCCCTGCTTCTGGACCATCTTCAGGTCAGGTTAATGTGGAGCTGGTAAAACATCCCTTTGTCATCCTGAATGATTTTCTTTCAGGCCATGTTGTTTGAGGTTTTACATGACTTTATGTGGCAAATAAGGCCCTATACAAATTCCACTGTTGAGAGAGCATCCAGTTTTAAATGTAGAACTAATGAATTACAGAAAAACTATTTATTGATCTTTGTTTAGTTTTTTCCCCCTCCCACTATGATAGAATAACTAAATTCATGTAGTCAGCAAATAACATAGTTGCTGATGTCTACCATAAGACTGCAGTAGATAAAGTTCTCTTCATATTTTTAAATGAACTTAGAGAAGATCCACAAAAACACATCTATATATGCAATATTGCCTTTTTTATTGTTTTTCTGGAAACTCAATCAGTTTTTCATGATTATTAATGGAAAGAGATATGCGAAGCTAAGAGAAAATATTTGCAATAACCAGTAGGCATCACATAATGATAGGCAATGACTGACAGAAAGATTGTCTTTGTCCATCAAGAATAATAGTATATCTCTACATAAAACTCTTTAAGACATAGAATCATAATTATTTGTGAATTTTATATTCCCATGGTATTGAGTTTATGTTATTTGCTGTGAATTCGTACGTTGTTTATTTACACAGCATTCATCTTTCCAAGTCACCTTTTTTAACAGCATAGAACCATAGAAAATCTCAAGTCAGAAGGGATCCACAAGGCTCATCAAGTCCAACTCCCTGCTCCTTGCAGTACTAGTTAAAAGTAAACTTTATAGCTAGGAGTGTCAGCCAGCATCAGTATGGTATTTACAGTTCACAATTTGCAGCAGACGGTTACTCCTGACCAACAGTATCAGATTTATTTTCTTTCTTTTTCATTTCTTCCTTCCTAAGTAGCCTGTTAGAGTATTAGCATACTAAAATGTGGCTCACAGCCTACTTTTTCTCATAAATTAGTCACTGAAGGATATTGATAAAGTATAGATAAGACTTTGCAATACCTATATGGTCTGACCATAAGCTGACCATGGCAGTGTTTGAAGAACAATTCCATAACCTAAGAATTAAATCCATAAAAAAGTATTTAGTCAGAAGTGTTTTTCCACCTGAATAGGCTGCTTTGTTTTGGTAGTATAATGTAGCCGCAAAACAAAATACCTCTGAAGTTCCAAGAAAGTGATGCTCCACTTGAGCATGGTTAATGACATAAAGACCTTGGGTTTTGTTCCAGCACAACCATCTTTGGATCCTGCAGTAGTGTTTGCTGAGATACTGAGTTGCTGAGATACACCCATAGGATTTGAGTACTTTATCTGTGGTATCATTCAATTCTGTTTTTGTAAATGCCCACCTCTTAAGTGCCTTGTGTCTAAGATTAAACACTTCCCTATTGTATTGCACTGTATATTCCCAATTATATTGGAAGGAACTGAAGAAATCACATAGTTTTTAGGACACACTTATTGCTAGATAGTAAGCAAGATGTACTTTTAAGTTCTTCCCTCTTTTGAAAGTTTTGGGGGTTTTTCTATTTATTTTAACATAAGTTATAGCTTGAGTGGGAATCATGTTTATGTTTCCTTTCTAGGTTGAGCTTTGACCACCTTTTACAACACTGGAAGATTAAAGGAACTGAATTGGCACCTGATAAAGGGTTTACTCTGTTGGATTTACCAATGAAAAAACAATCAACCAAAACAAACAAAAATATCCTCAAGCCCTGTAAGCATTTCTTTAAAAAAAATATTTCCAACAGAAAAGGATATAGCTGAACTCTGTGGACTACATATAATGAATAATTCAGTATTTTCCATATTAATGAACATGACTGAAAGGTGAAAACTCACTATGACAAAATTAACTGCTAGGTGTTCCAACATAAGGGGGAATAATTGGACAAAGATAGAATTTCTTTTCTTACATATGTATAGTAACTCACTCTAAAATTACACTGAGCTAACACAGAGTAAAGAGAAAGAATATGTGATATAGGAAACAAAGAAAAGCGCTGTAGAGAGAACTGTACTTTGTGTGATTTACTTCCAGAACATTTGTCATTATTAACAAGCTGTAATGTAACTGGAAACACTGCTTACAATGAGGGTATACTATTACTAACAACAAAATGTATCCTAAAATATGTCTTACAGTGTAAATACTTGTATTTGTTGACAATGTTTTCCACTGACAACATTAATTAAATTAAATCAGCAGATAAGGGAGTTATTAAACTGTTGTTCAGAAACAGTGTTTTGGTAATACATTAGAAGATGCTTTAAAGGACACAAATTTGTACTAAACACACTAATTTCATTCTATTTGGACAGGCTGTCACAGACTTATCTCCCAAATTATACGGTAGTGAAAGATTACTGTATTAGCAAGTCAGTGAGCATATGTAGTAGCAGCTTTTCTAATATATTTTTTATTTTTTAAAACTTTATGAAATCATCAGGCAAAGTTTAAAGGTTGCTTGAAGTGCTACTACAAATTAAAATGGTCTGACTTTCCAAAGTTTAGCTGTCTCTAAGTCCTATATATATTCTGCTCCCTGATGTAGATTTTTCCCTATACTTTATAGTTGTAAATAAACAATATATTAAACTGTTATTTTTAATGGAAGCTATTATAGCTTTGGAACTTAAGGGAAAATAAAAATATAAACTTCACTTGTACAGATATTATTAGCAAATCATTTGCCGTCCTGAAAAAGCAGTTATAAATTATCACCAGTTTAGGGAAAGTGAAGGAGCTACTTGATAACAATGTTGACTTATGTGTTTGCAAAAGCTAACAAAACACAAAAGTTAACAAGTTTACAGGAACTATTATGAATTATTGTTGATTATATGAAGTCAAGTCTTTCATTTTAGACCTCTGGCACAATTTTTTCACAATCTCCAACCTAGCTTTATTTACACTGAATCACACCCAACAGCTGCTGGCACCATCCTCAACATGATGTAAATTAAACTAACTACCTTCTCAAAGACATATTTCTTTAACTAGTCCTAGCAGAAAAAAAAGGGAAAAAATCTAAATCCCTTCAGCCCATTCTGAAATTTTTCTTAGTTTCTTTGAAACAACCCTTCCATTACCACAAAGACAGCATGTTGAAAGGAGAAAGAAGTAGTTTGTTCCCAACTCGACCAAGTCAGAAATAAAAATGAGACATAGAAGTCTTATTTCAGATATGTTCTAAATTTGACGAATGTGGCATTTGCTGATAATGTAGCCATGGTGTGTGTATATATATATATATGTATCTATACATATGCATATTTCTAGACTTTTTGATGAATCATATCAATCTTGTCTAGATTTTAAAAAAGGTAAAAAAAATAACAAAAACATTTCAATACAGATATAGCAGTCTAAGATATCTAGGCAAAAGTAGTTTGTAAGTGGTCCATCCTGAATCCAGACCACAAGACTAGTGGTCTCTGTCAAATTCAACATCTGCATTAAATATTTGTATTTACATCTATTTGACTGTGCATTAAATATTTGTATTTACATCTATTTGACTGTGCAGTAACTTGGAACTGAGAACAAGCATTCTCAAAACTCATTAGGAGATACCAGCTAGCTGTACTAGTCTTCCTACACAGCACTCCAGAAGATTTGTAAGAACAAAAACAAAACTAAAGCATTCCAATTTAATGTGACTCTTTGCATAAAAGTGAAGCTTATGCACAGAACTGAATCTTTTGAACAGGGTGGTGCATTGTTGTCTACGTGTTGAAGGGCACTTGCAAAATTTTCTCAAGCTGGGTGGGATGAAACTCCCTGCAAATCTGTCCTGCTAAATTCATATAGCCAGCTGGCCCAAGGTCTCACCTGCCCACTTACATGAAATCATAGAATTAGCTAGATTGAAAAATACCTCTGAGATCATTGAGTCCAACCTATGAACTAACATCACCAAGTACCACATACAGTCTCTCTTTAAATGCCCCAAGGGACAGTGACTCCACCACCTGTCTGGGTAGTTCATTCCAATATCTAATCACCCTTTCTCTGAAGAAATTCCTCCTAATGTTCAACCTGTCCTTCCTTGGAGGTCTCACCTGAGCCTCCTTTTCTCCAAGCTAAAACTAGCTGAGCTCCCTCCACCACTCCTCATAGAATTTGTGCTCCAGACCCTTCACTAGTGTTGTTGCCCTTCACTGGACATGCTCCAGCACCACAATGCCTTTTTTGAAGTGCATGGCTGTAAGACACAGTTCTGTCTCTTATTCACTATTATGTTTTTACATTCACCAGCCAGTAATTAGCTGCTCTTGCAAAAGTGCTAGAAGCATTAATGGGGCAATTTAAGCAAAGTCACTCTGAAGCCTTTCAGCACTGCACAAAAAAGCAGACACCAATCTGGACTCGGCAGGGCTATTTGCATCGACCTGGGTGACATTTTGGGGCTGCTGGCTGACATCTTGAAGAACCCTCAGGACGTGGTTGATAATAAAAGTACAGGAAAATGGTTACCTTTCTTGCTGCCTGGATACCCTGCTGGCTGAATGGCACCCTGAAGGGGTCTGCCTGGAGCTCGGCTGACCACTGCCCACTCAGAGGAAGGTATATCAGACAGTAATTTTTTCTTAAACAATTAGTCAGACACAAAATAACATAAACACAAATATCGTTCTGTATTTTGTCTGTTTCCCTCTGAATACCTTATTTCTGTCATTTGTTAAGCAACAATAACTGAAAATAAATTTATGTCAGCAGGAAATTGGATGGGAAAATCTTTATTGTCTGATCTGAAATAAGCTTATTAAGGCATCAAATGAAGCTGGCTTTCTTCCTGTGGTTTGGTAAACCAATGCATAGAACAAGGAAATAAAGTACACAAATGAGAACATTAGATGTGAATACTTTTTTGTCACCTAAAACTCTATGGATAAGTATTTAATGCAAGCACTAGGATTCAGGGAGGGAGAGGATATCTTTCTTTATTATTATTTTTTGAGTCTAAAAATGAATCATTCTTGTCAAAAAGAGAAAATATGAATTATGAATTATTACCTGAATTGAGTTATAAGTAAATATTGATGAATAGATGAAGACCAGGAAATCAGGAAGTTTAAGCAAGTTTCTTCTCACCCCAGTTCCTTAACTTTTTTTTATGTACAGACTTACTGCATGTTACATTGATTTCAATATGCAAAGGCAGTGAAATTAAACCATAATTGAAACCATTTTATATTTCAAATTATAACATCCTTATCAAGGCTAAATTAAATGCTTTTTCACCCCTCATAAGAATTTTACGAAACGTAATTCAGGGTTTTCAACTCTGCTGAGCTTTAGGTACTTTATAATTCTCTGGTTTGACTGCAACATATACTGTGGTAATATTACCTCTTTGTCATGGTTTAATCTCAGCTGGCAAGTAAGCTGAAAACAACTGCTCGCCCCCTTCCCTGCAGCAGGACATGGGAGAGAAAACTCATAGTTTATACAAGGACAGTTTACTAGGTAAAGCAAAAGCTGTACATGTAATCAAAGCAAAGCAATGAATTAATTCACTATTTCTCATGGCCAGGCAGGTACTTAGACACCTCCTGGAGAGCTGGGCTCTATTGTGTATAGTGGTTCCTTGAGAAACAAATGCCATAGCTCTGAGTGTCTGCCCTTTCCTTCTTCTTCCCCCAACTATATGCACTGAGCATGACATCATAGGGCATGGAAAATCTTTTGGTCTGCTGTGTCCCTTCCCAGCTCCTTGTGCATCGCCAGCCTCCTTGTTGGTGGGATAGTGTGAAGGGCAGAAATGGCTTTGACGCTGTGTTGGCACTGCTCAGCATAACAAAATCATCCCTGTCTTATCAGCACTGTGATCACCACAAATAAAAAACATAGCCCCATACTACCTACTATGGATAGCATCACTTCACCCTGCAGAATGCAGTCACTTTGCTGTGTGTATGCATCTACAAGAGTTAACAGAAATATGTAGTGCCTTTTAAAAGCACAGCAAGATTTAAAAACAATAAAAAGCTATAATGCCTTTATGATCCTTGCAACATTTAGAATTATGTTATCCATAGAAAAAAATTAACAAATATGCTATCAAATTAATTCTGACATATAAAGGAAAGGAAATTCTTAAGTATTTCCTTGTGTTTGATAAAATTTATTACACAATAGGAAACCTAGTCTCCATAGGGAACTGTTTTTAGTGTGTTCTCATTGACATAAATGAGACTAGAAGTAGTAGAAGTAAAATATAATTCAGTAGTATGAAGGACAGGGTCATACACTTAGGGACTAATAACAGTTTATACCAGGAACAGAGAGCTTATCTTTTGGAAAGACAGGAAGACAAAAGTCTCAGATTATTAGCTGCTCATGAGCCATCAATGTTCTCTATCTGGAAAAAAACCACAAATTAGATCTTAAAGCACATCAGGCATGGGCTTTTTTGAGCAGTTGTAAGAGGTTCATGTTACTGTACAAGACGCTGGGGAGTCAGAAGTGGACTCTAGCTCCTGTCTGTTGACATTCTTCCCAAGTCATTGTCTCCTGTTTCCACGGGTACCAGAAGAAGTCCTTGAACAGCAAGCAGTGAGATGAATCTAGGACGAATGACAGCAAAATTCTTAGACCGGTAAGATTTTGAAGAATCATACAGGACTGATCAGAGGGCTAAAGATGAGGCAATAGAGAATGATTTTGTATAAAGTTGCTTAGATTTTTGCTCTCCTATAGGAAACTCAAAAAAGCGACAAGTAGGGAACTGAAAGTTTTTCCTGAGACGTTAGCTTCACACATCTAAATGGTTCATGAAAGTGTGATCTTGGATGGAATGTGACTGCAGGGACACTGGATGTCTGCTACTGTAGTTCTTTGTTTCTACCCAAAACTAAGAAACAGAGGAACATGTTGAGATGAATAGTATTTCTCCATGACTTAGATATTACATAGATTTCTTTATCCATGACAGAATTTTATGTGGGAGTTGTGAAATAAAAAGATGTTCTGAAGGGGGACACTGTAAACAATCACTTCATAATAACTCTTGTGACACAGCATGAACAGAGACATCAGTAAAGAGCCCAGGAAACTATGTGTACTGACTCTTTAAAACCTAGATACTGTTTTCAGGACATATATTGGTAGTAGTATTATTTTTCCTGTAAGAAAAAATCTGGAAGGTAGAAAAAGAGATACAAAACTTGTTCTAGGACATTTTAGAAAGTATCATGAAGTGGTCCCTATGTGGGGTCAGGTTGCAGCTGCTAGATCCATAATAGATACTTTGAACAAGCTGTCTTTCAGAAAACAGTCAGAAGACTGCAATGATAGATGATTTAAAATTTTGTTGAACATCCTACATGTATTTAATGAAGAACACAATAAAAAAAATTGAACAAAACAATAAAACAGAAACAATTCACACCTGTAGACTAGCAATGTCCCCAGATATAAGAGAACATAATATATTTAGGGATGACTGTTTATTCAAATGCAAGCAGAGAGAATGAGAGGTATAGAAGAGATGGAACGGTAAAATAATAGTCTTCTTCTAACTAAGTGTAATTTTTTTTGGGTAACCAAATGCATGGGGCACTTACCCAGAATAAGTGAATCTTCATTTTCTTTCAGTAAACCAGATTTTAAACTGACATAACCTATTTCCATAGTTCTCAAATGTATTTTTAAAAGATATTCTGTTTCCATGCAAGGTTCATGTAATCAACTAGGGATGCATGGAATTGAGATGCTCTGGGATGTGTCCAAATACAGAGGAGGGAACCAAGCTTTTGTTTCTCACTTCTCTTAAATATAATACTTGTGTGAAAAAAGAAGGACATCACTTACTTCTTTTGTGAAGGAAAAAATTACAGCTTACCACTTCTGTCCAGTGAAGTTATGGATAGACCATCCCTGGAGGTGTTCAAGGCTGGGTTGGATGGAGCTCTGAGCAGCCTCGTCTAATGAATGGTGTTCTTGCCAATGGCAGGAGTGCTGGAACTAGATGATCTTTACAGTCCCTGCCAACACAAATTTGTGATTCTATGATTCTTTTGATTTTATTGAAAATCATCTAAAAGTGGAAATTCATATCAAATAGTAGTTTGTTGTTGGGTTTTTTGATCCCATCTTGAAAATATTTCTTCCTTCCATTGGAAAAAAGTAGCAAAACAATGGAAGTATTTCTAGGTGTGCATATTCTAGACCAAATTTGTTTGTTTGTTTGTTTGGTTTTATTCGGTTTGGTTTGGTTTTTGGTTTGGTTTGGTTTTGTTTTGGTTTGGTTTCGATTTTTTTTTGTTTTTTTTTTTGTTGTTGTTGTTTGGTTGGGGGTTTTGTTTGTTTGTTTGTTTGTTTGTTTGTTTGTTTGTTTGCTTGGGTTTTTTTTGACATCTTAGTTTCATGACTAATATATGAACTTAGAAACTAAAAATGCCAGAAACTGAGGAGAGGCTGGAGCAAATAACAAACAGGTGAATATATTGCCCCAGACTGAATGTCCAATATGAGACATATTCTGGAAAGATCTGCAAAGAGAATACTGTTTAGTTGTGGAAGAATTTTGCAGCCATATGAAATAAAAATATTGTGCTGAAAAGGTACAATCTGATTCACATGTAATGCTAAAAGCTATACAGACACAGTAGATGACTATATAAATTCAAGAATTGGAACTATCAAGAGGTATGTGGTGGGATCTAAATGCCCTTCAAAGCCACTCAATCCTTCTTCTTCTCAGCTGGGCAGAGGAGAGAAAATGTAAGAAAAGGTTCCTGCATTGTGATAAGGACAGGGAGCAATCACCTGCCAATTACCATCATGGTCAAAACAGATTCAATATAGGGAAATTAACTGAATTTACTGGCAATCAGATCAGAGTATGATAATGGGAAGTAAAACCAAATCTTGAAAGTATGTTCACTGATCCACGAGTCCCCCATGGTGTCACAAGTCCTGCAGGAAACCTGTTCCGCTGCAGTCTTCCCATGGGGTCATATTCTCCTTTGGGTATCCATCTGCTCTGACATGGAGTCCTTCATGGGCTACAGGTGGATATTTGCTTCCCTGTGGACCTCCATGGGCTGGAGGGGACCAGCCTGCTTCAGATGGTCTGTACCATGAATTGCAGGGGAATTTCTGCTCTTTCTCCTGGAGCACCTCCTCCCCTTGCCATTGAAACTACACAAGGCCATACAAGAAAAACTAGGCTGTGAAGGATGCATTGAGAAGGACATGGTTTCAGCAGATGTTTCTAGGAAATGTATTTTTTTTTGCCATAAAGGCTGAACAGAAGAGAGTCAAGATTTTATTTGGGAGTCTGAGCACAGCACTTTGTAATTTATCTGGCAGCCCACAAAGAGATAAGAAGGCTGAGTTGCCAGCAGGGATGATCAAGAGACTGACTTTTTTCTGGCACTGTCTATTCAGCTCAATACAAATTATAGTTCTTTACAGATGCTGATACTGTGGACATTAAGTTGCTTGCCAGGAAGGATATAAGGCTGCCATGTAAAAAAGAAGTGCAGACAATGCAGAGATGAAGTAAGCAATTATTTGGAAGAATAACACCCTCTGTAAGAAGGATGCATGGACTGCCTACCCAATAATGGCAGAGTACAGGCAAAGAGGCCATTTTCAGCTCCTGACACACATAAGTCACAGACCTTCTAGCAGGAAAATACCCCTAGTGATACACAAGCTACAGACGTCTCCTCCTTTCTCTCTAGTGTGTGAGCATTCCTCCCTCCTTAGGTCTCACACAATACAGTAAAGATGAGTTAGTAGAGTAGCTGAAAAAGTTCTCCCTTCACTCTGCACAATGGCCTGATTTTTGCAGGATTTTTTCTCTTTTTTTTTTATTTTTTTTTCCTCTGGAAGGAGGCATATATATATCTAATTTAACTCTATATCCAATTAAATCCTTTAGCTGAGAAAGTAGTCTTCAGAATTTCAGAAATTCACCTCCAATGAGAAGGATTAGTATTCATTTCATTTACTGCAATAAACTACTTCTGAATCATAGAATATCCGTACAAACTGTCAAAAAGATATACCCTTTAAAATTAATGTATTAATAGGTAAGATGATTATCTTTTCCACTCAGATTGTATGCAATCAATACCTATAGTTTTATTATGTGCTGAAAGATTTGGCTGAGAGAAGGAAAATTTATTGCAATTGTTCATAAGGGGAACGATAAGAAAAGCTGTCAAGCTGCATGAATGTAATTATGCTATAATATGTGGGAGTCCATGTTTGACTAACCAATACTAAAGCTATATTTCTTTCCTCTGATAAAGTCAGCCTAGTTTATTATGGTACCCTCATGTGCACATTGATGCTGTCTCTGTTACTGATAATATTACTTTGAGATTCCTGCATGAAAAAGCCTTTATAAAGTGCTCTATGGATAGATTAAGTGCCAATTAAATACATATTTCAGATTAATAAATCAACTTTTAAAATTCTGTAATGCTCTGGCTCACTGGTGTGGTTCAGAACAAAAAGTATAATCCTTGATTTGCAAATATAAGGTGGCAGGTGTTTCTATCAGTTAAATGATTTTCTTTTCATCTTGCACTCTGCATATAATCATTATTTAAAGACAATAAGAAAAATTATCTGAATGACAGAAACAATCATTTAGATAGAAGCACTCCCTGGTCTGTTGCCAAGCATGGAAAAGTTAATAAAAATATTAATTCCATAGTCTAGTGGAAAAGTGGGACTTGTTATCTTGAATTACAAACTTACCTTAGTCATAAACTTATTTTCTAAGTAAGAACAAAGTTTAATGATGAAGTTGAAATAAAAATTAATGATCTGACAAAGAAATAAGGATTTATTGGACTGAATTTGGAAAAAAAAACAAAACAGGTAGATTTGACTTCACACATAGAGTATAAAATAAGAAGTCTGTTTACATAAAATAGAATAAAATGAAAATCAAAGAAACTGAGATTCTGGGTGGTATATATAAATGCACTTCAAGAATTAGTGGTATTTTATGATCCCTGCAGGGACTATTTTTAGGGTAATTTTAATTATTAGAATCAAGAAGGTTCTATCAAGTTAGCATGCAGTTCATCTTATTACTAATGAAGAATTTTTCCCTAAACACAATTTGCAATGCTTTGTCATCTCCAGTTTTAAACACCCAAAGGTTTTCCTGCAGAATTCAGTAAGAGGTTCTATGCAAGTGATTTTCAGTGTATCTAAATTAGTTCCACCATTCAACTTAATTATTTCCCTTATTGTTAGTTAAGATATGCTTTCTACTCCTAAATATTTCTTCAGGTGTCTTGGTGCTTATATATTAGTAAGTAACAGAATATGTAGGGTTCCTATAAACAGCCCATACACTGTTTACATTTATGCTTTGGAGAATATGTTTTATTCGTCATTGCTCAACAGAAGATTTCCATTATTCCTTAGTATCCTGTGCAGCTCTTTTCACTAACATTACTGACCAATCCTGTGTATGATTTTTTTTTATGGGGAAGAGATGGTTTAAGGTTCTTTCATGCTGTCCTAAAATTACCTATTTGCTTTGAAGACCTTTACGCAAGTAGTGAGAAACCATACAGCATGGCCTACAGAGCACAGTACCATACAGAGTGTCCTCATAAAGCTTTTCACGCTACGTAGAACTACACTTCATGGAGTATAGACTTTCCTGTTTATTGATGACTGTAACCCAGAAAAATATATCCCCTATTTGAGGCCATCATATTTTCTATGCAGCCTAACACAAGGGCTAAATATTTTTAAATTGCTGCAATTTAACACTGTTCAATAGAGTTTAGGTGTCTGAATCTGAGAATCAAGTAGTTTTTGGATGAGCTAGAATGTACAAGTAGCATAGGTAAGTTAGAGACTGCTCTTCAGTAGCTTGTCCCACAGGGCAAACACTGCAAGAGGGAAACCTATAGAGAGTCCAAGTGATGTGGAAGGAATCTTCTACACCAGTCTCCTCCCTGAGAGTGAAGGGAGAAGGCACCACCATGAGCTCCAGGGAGAGATCTTGGCATACTAACTGCTTTTAGTAACTTTCTTCTTCTTTTCGAGCAAGACTGAAGTGACAGAATTAGTACCAGAGAATTTTTGAGAGGGTGATTGTAACACTGGAGAAACAGGGCACACAAGTAGAAGGTTTTATGCAACCTTTTTAGCTGTATAGAACTCCTCCATATTATATCAGATAGTTTGATATGTTAATGCAATAATTGGCCTAATAATGATTCTTAGAATCATGTGTTCTTTTTTTTTTTGTCTATAACAAGATTTTGAATGTAACTTCTCTGAGCAGTGGAAAATACAAACATGCTTTAAAGAGAGATATAATCAAATAACTATCTGTAACCAAATTGGAAAAACAAATTAGGAAGAGACAGGTTGAGTTTTTAAAAAAACAATCCAAGTCAAACTAATTTCATTCTTCTGCATGAGAGAATGGTAGGTTTTGTAGGTTGAGACCTTTGAGAAAAGGAGTAATTTTACAAAAATGTAAAAAAGAAGCACAGAAATTTGTGACAGTGGGGTTCAACACTGCATAACAGCGCAATAATCAGTCTGGATTCTATGTGAGCATTTTTCTTGATCTGTCTGAACAGCCTTCCCTTTGAATGCCACAAGCAGCTTAAATCTAAAGAGATATTTGACACTAAGGAGTGCAACCTGTAAGGACTCACAAGTCAGGTTTGTGTATATGACATCGTGATGTGCTTTCTCACAGGTATGTGGACTAGTGCATTGTGGAGAGCAATGTGGCTGCACATATAGGTAGAAGTCCCCCTTTCACCTCCAACAAAAGGTGAAGGCAAGTAAGGGAAGTATGCCTGGAAGAGGTGGGAGGTATTTGTAACCTATGTCTCCTGTAAGACAATAGTGGGAAGGACACATAATCAACTTCCAACTGCATTTTGGGAGTTGGGGGGCAGGTAGGGGTGAGGACTTCTGGGGATTACTTACAGAAAGGTCATGAAATTTGTAAATGTTTACAAAAATTTTGTGAATGCCCAATTTGATTCACTATGTGTAGTTCAGAGATTGTTGGTTAATTGTATTTCATCAATGACTTTATTTAAATCACATAAGGAATTTATTCCAGTGATGATGCTGCAATAAGAAATAATCTGCTATGGTTCAGACAAAAAGCCACAGGTTTCAATAGAGGAAAGACTCAAGCTGACTATAAGGAAAATTTTTTCAAAAACAAAAGACAATGAAACACTGTAGTAGGTTTAGAGAACTGTCACAAATTGGAAGGTTTTAAACATTTTGAAAGACTTCTAAAAAGAGGTTGGATAAATATTTATCAATAAAGAATCTTCCAAATGGGAAAAAAAATCCAAGACAAAAGAGTTTATAAATGGTGTATTCATTTAACTTTCTTTAGCTTATATATTCAGGAAATACATTAAGTGAATATAAACAGAAGTGTTGAAAAGTGACTAATAAAGTTATGGTAATCAACACAAGAAGACCTAGTAAAAAAGAGTAATTTAGAATATGTAAGAACTTGACAGTATCTTTGAGCACATATTTGGGCCATAATAGTATGGTATTTTGTTTGTTTTGACGTAATCAGCATTTTGTAGGGTTTCCATCAGTTAATTAGCTCATTTTACTGATATACTTCGAGTAAAGAAAACTCTGTCAACCCATCATTAATTTGTTGGGGTGAATAGAATCTGTGAACATTCGTATTAATTAAAATGGTCTTATACTGGTTTCGGTTGCTGCAGAGCTGCAGAATGTTTCTGTTTGCTATATTGCTGCTTTGCATATGAATGACATTGAAAGTAGCAAATATTTCTAATAGAACAATTCATTCCATATTGGTAAGGTACTCTGAGACCTTACTCATGAATCATGATCTAGGGAATGATTCTTTTTGAATGAAGAATCTCACTCTGTCATCTGTTTCTAGCATTAATTTTTATCCAGACAGAATAGATACAAAGTAAGATTCCTGTAGAACACAAGTTCAGCCTAGCCCTGGGAGAATAACTTTATACAATTTCTGACTGTGCTATTTCCAGTGTTGTTCACAGACTCACAAAACTGAATAAGAAATTTGAGCTATTTGAATTTTTCGAACAGTGACCTTTCCCCCCCTTTTCAGTACTATTCTTGATTTTCTTCCACTCACTAAATCCTTTCCACTCCTGTAGAGAAGATAATCACAGGTAATTTTAATAATACAATGTTATTGTAGATTCTGCATCTGTAATGAAATTATTTCCATTTCATTAGTGAGTCTTTTTAAAAAATGCAGGATTTTTCTCTTCATTCAAACAGTAATTTGTGTGATTAATCTGAAAAGTATTTTTTTCAGATTTTTCCTAATTTTTACATGTTCATGCTGTGTGCTTTTGTTGAGAACTATTAAATCATACTCAGCATGAGGGGAATTTAATCTTATTTTTAAAGGATGAAATTTCAATGCATTTTATTCCACTTACTATTGCCTTAAAATGTTCTGCATTTTGTACAATTGTGTTTCATTCCTTTGTGTACCTTAAAAATCTTCTGGTCTAAATTTTTCATAAACTTATTTCCATACAATCACATGGTACTCTCAACATACGAACAGGTATTTGAATCAAAATTAATTAGATTTAAAATAGCATTATTAAAAAAAAAAAAAAAAAAAGGGGTTTTTTTCATTTCCCTGTCCTTCCACCCTGCTCCAGCAAATTTGTTGTGATCCAGTATTATGTCAAATATGTGAAAAACAAGTTAGGCAATGAAGGTTGTAAATTAGTTGTAGAATTTATTTTTTCAGGTAAATCGTACTTGAGATATACTCATATTCCTGGATACTGTTTGGAAATAATTATTTCTGAAGGAAGAATCTTACTAACTGTGACTATAGAAAAAATTAAGTCTTTTAACAAGGCCTGTATGTGCTTCATGGAGGCAGCCTATCTCAGAAAGTTATAAAAGACAATTTAACTTTTCATTGTTCTACTTTATCACCGATATAAATGCTCTGTGTTTCTTCTCTGAGTCTCCTGTAGCAAGGTATATTCATTTTTCACTTGGTCTTTCTAGGTGTGAGTTATTTTGGCTTAGCTTGCCATGTTGATAGCCTGTTTGGAAGAGGAAAATTCCCTTAGAGAACCAACTATTTAGGCACTTCCAGTGCCTGATTCTTTTTTCATTGTCATGGGAAACTTGACTAGAAGTTGTCATGTCATGTCTTGAAGGTGTAGGTTAAGAGAAATGAAACCTAATCCTCCTCTGTGTATTTTTATTTCTGGAAAGATACATTCATTTAAACTAATGAAAATATGCTAAACAGTTTGGTTGTTTATACAATCATAATAAAATTGACTCATTGAATATTTCATATAATTGAGATAAAACAATAATGAAATAAAATAAGTTTGTTTCAGTAGTTTTTGAATTGAATGTTTTTACTCATTTTTCTGTATTTTAGCATGTTTTAAAACTGACAGGCTTCCAATCTACTTTCCTCATTGTTTACATTTTCCACTCAGTATTACTTATATATGGGAGCTTAAGTTCCTTTAAGTAGAAAGCATTAGCTACTTCTCCTGCTAGAGACACAGCTAGTTCTTGGAATATCTAGAAGCAGATAATAATCTACCTATATAATTTAAACTTAGACACCTTCAGCATCTAAGCACCAGTGTGAGGGGTAAAAGTCACATTTTTCATGTTCATTACACATGTTCATAATATTGTTAGAATGAAGAAGTTCAATCTTCCCTTTGCTTGGTCTTCAACTAGACCTCTCATTTTGACATGGAAATCCCTGCTCTTGAGTTCCTTCTGGGAAGGAATTCAGTGCATTCTATTTGCACATACACGGTTCGCTTTTTTTGAGGGGGAATAAAAGAAAAAACAAACAAACAAATAAACAAAAACACAAACAAACAAAAACAAAAACAAACAAACAAACAAAAAACCCAACAAACAAAAAAACCAAACCAAACAAAACAAAACAAAAGCAAACCAACCAACAAACAAGCACGTCTGCATTGACGCTACACGTCCGTGTATCTGGTATGCAGCTGCTACAGGTTAAGTGTGTGCTCATTGCAGCTGCTGATACAACGTACCTTTTAGAGTGCGGTCTGCAAGTCTGGAGCAGCCTGTGAATCTCTGGACACAGCAAAAAGTGTCAATTGTCTTAGAACTAAAAGACACAGAAGCCACCCTACAACTCCCACTAGGGATTGACACACCTAGACCTTTGAAACTGGGATACTGTTTCAGCATTGTTCCTTATAACTGCAAAAGTAGATTAAGACAATTTCCTGAGGGTCAGTGTGGGCTAGTAGATCAAGCCATCAAAAAGAATTAACATATTAAAAAAAAAAAAACTATTAACATAGTTTTTCTGATATTGACCAAAGCACAATATACTACTTTTTTTCTTGTACACTTTTTCTTTCTCCTTTCTTCATACTATTTTAATCTAAATAGATTCTTATTTTGAACTAACTTTTCTAGGGAAATGCTTACTATACTTACTATACATGTCTTAAAACATCCTTCCTAATTTATCACTTGGAAAAAGTGATTGAAAGATGTGATTGCTCTTAGTTAGCCTCAGGTAACCTCAAAAGAAAGATATACTTCTACTATAAGAATCTAAGGACAGAATTAGTATTTTATCTGCTTTAGTCACTGTAATTCAAAATGTATATATTCCTACTGCACATTACAACACAACTTTACTACATGGCAGTATTTAATATTTATTTCCTTTATTATTTGTTTAATTCCATGTTATTCACTATGCCTTTCTTGTTCACCCACTGTGCAGCTGAGGAACTGCAGGATTTGAATAATAGGAAAATAACAAGTACTGACAGCAGAGTTTTTAGCCAAGCTACAAATTATAGTGGGTAAAAACAATCCAAGTAGAGAAACCTTTCAAAACTGAGTGGCAAGAGGATGGCAGATCGTGGAGTGGTTAATAGTGTAAAGTAGGCATTAAATTATCCTCAGATTCAAAGAGTCTCTGAATTATTTAAAATATCTACTTTTGGCAGATGCCCAAAGCATGAACTTGTCTGTTAATCTGGATTGTGTGTTGTCTGAAAATTTTATACAGTGCTTTAGTCTGAGGGACTAAAATACATTTAGATATTTATGATGTGTTGCTTGATGGCCTGGTACTGTCCAAGCAGATTATTTTGCACCAGATGACAAGCACCACTAGAGCAAGGTGTTATATTTATTTTGCTATAAAACAACCATCATAAATATCAGCAGCATTATGGGAAATATTTCTGCTTAATCATTTGAGTTTCCGGCTTTAGGGATCTTTGGGTTTAGAGGCCATACAAGTTCTGTTTCTTGCAAGGTGTCTTCATTGTTCTAGTCATGTACAAATCAAATTTATTTTCATTATATCTAATACAAATATTTATTCATTTACTTCCATGTTAGAGTTATTGAGCACACAAAATCAATAGATCTTTTTTTTTTCGGTCTATGTATAGCAAAATGAAATAATTCTGTACTACTGTATTTTTAATTCTCTAAATTAACAGATGGTAGTGATGTGTTATAATATAGTTATCCACTTATTTTTAGTTGGAATTAGCAACAGAATTAAAAGTAAAAATTCTATGCCTATCTAAATCCTAAAATACAGGTGAAGTAATTTTTATTGCTACTTATATAATCTGATTTTGATTTAAATGAATTGGGGAAATTACTTAAGCTAAACAGAAAAGAGTAGTAAATTCCTGGTCTCTTTAAGACTGTTCCAAAGCACTTCTTTTAAATAATGGATGTAACATGATAGTCCTAAACTTACTCACTGCAAGAACTTTCACCTGGGTGAGAAAAAATAAGATTTGGGGAAATGGGAAAATAATTTCAAGAGATGTTTCACCGTTTCACAGTTCTGCTTCTAAACTGATTATCTCAGCAACAGTACTTAATGAAACAATCCATCTAATGCATTCTTATGCTTTTCACTCTAGTAGTCACAATGTTTTAAATTACTTTATAAAACCATTCAGAATAAAATATTTTTTAAAAATGCTTATGGAAAACTCTGCAAAAGCAAGTAAGAACTCATTTCATAATTTCAGCTTTAAACTTAAATTCTGCCACAACATTTGCTAATAGAAGTTTATGACTGCATCTTAGAGTGTATTAACTGTATTTTTTTCTTTTATGCATCCTGAGCTATTGCTGTATTACTATATGCTTGGATTTAGGTTTGCCTAATTGTTTTTTTAAATGACAAATAAAGAAACCGAAACTTTTAAATTGTTTCCCAGTGGAATTTTTGCAGAGTATGTTGGACTTATTATCTTCTGAAGCATATATTTGAGTGGATGGTATTAGTGTGTTTGTAAGAAAGTCATGGTAAGCACCACCCTCTTGAGGTAGCTGTCAGTGAAGGAAAAATAATTAAAAGAAAATGTTTCTATTGTTTCCAGACAATTTCCAAATATGTCCTCAGTCTATAAGTAGGTATGTTTGCCCTCACAGAGCAAACTTGTGTGTTGCATCAAGATAACTGATGATTTGAAAAAGAATGTTTCTATTTTTTTCCTAGCTCTTTATGCATTTTAAACCTGTTGGGGAATATTTTAATAGAAAGTATCGTTTGATGAAGTACTTCTAGAATCTATTGTTTTGCTTTTCACTTTCTGACTTTCAGCTTTCCTTGCTTTGGCCTTAATAGTCTTTCAAAAGCTATCAGACAGCTGAGCACAAGGAGAATACTGAAAGTGGGTTACAGGATACCAGACAACACTGAAATAGCTTTTCTTATCTGTTTATTTTCTTTTGGTGTCTTTATGTTTTCTTTCCAAAGTGGAACTGGTTATTTTAAAATTCTATTGAGTTTTTCAATTGTTTTCTGTTTTAATAATATTCGTTAGAAACAGAAAAATCTCACTGGCATGATCTCTGTCATTTGTGTCATTCCTGTTTCTAATTTTCCTGCTCTTGTTCTGGTTTGTTTGCTGCCAAAGAGACAAATGTTCCTCCGTAACTGAACATTTCTTACCTTTTAAATTTGAACCCCTTTGAATTTCCTTAACAAGGTACAAATCAGAGTCCAGAAAATAAAAATAAGAATATCTACATTTAAAAGCTCTTATGTTTTGGGATAATATATTTTCAAATAATGATTAAAGATACCAGATAGTAAGACCAAATGGGTAACAGAATTCTGAGATCCACTAAATTGTCAGATATTCTATATTTTGGTATATAATTTTTCTCTGAAGGTGTTTCCATATTTTCAATATCAAACTTCTTTAGCAATTCTTGAAGTGACTACACATAATTATTGTGTTGACAGGACATTTTCACGTTTTTGCTTTTCAATAGACATGCAGATAATTACAAAAGTTTGGGGTTCTTTTCAATTATTTCCTCTGTGAATAGCCTAATGTGACCTGCTAAGAAATCAAAGTTTGAACTCTTCCACAGTTTGTTGAGTCTTTTTATAGGAAACATCCTCTGACAGATAGAAAGGAATTTAGGAGCTGATTTTGTACTGGTAAAAGACCATTATGTGAACAACATTATTCAAAGTTCCATCAGTTATAGATATCATAATAATATTAGGTATTTTATTCTGATATTAAAGTGCATTCAAAACTATTTGAAGTATCACCTTTCTGAGAAATAACAATATTGTTTTTATCAAATAATAGTGTTGATAATACTATTGATGTAATTTTGTATTGTTCAAAAGTTCTTTTATTTTATACTATAACATGTTAAGCTTTTCACTTTTGTCCAAGTGATGCTGTAAAGTTAGTCAATAAATAATTTTAGGCACTAACCATACTCTGAGATTCTCTGAACAAAACAGTTAAAGAGGAACTTCTGTGGTGTATTTCAACTTTTACCAGCTGATTGAACTGGCACATGGTATTTTGATTAAGCTCTCTGTAAGCCACTTACATATAAGCATCCAGGTTAAACTACTTTTTCCTGCTGAAAAACTCAAATGCTTTTTGAATTGTGCCATATTTATTTCATTATATAATAAGAATTCCACTTTATATACTTGCACCTCTTGGTAGTATGGTAATATATATTTGTGTGTATTTGCTGTTCCCCATAACAAGAGCCAGACAAATGTAATGGTGAAAGAAGAAATAAATCTACATGAGTTTATGACTTTTTCCTGTTGAAGTAGCAAAGTTAATACAAAACATTTCTTCAAGCATAAAAAGGATAAAATGTGATAAAACTAAAATAGCTAAGTGAACCTACAGGAAAAATTTATCATTGCCTGTTAATTTTAGGCAACATATTTTTCCATAAAACACCCTCACTATAGGTTGATACTTACTGTTTTCTTGAAAGCAATTACTCTACTGTGCAGTACATTACACTGCAGAAAAACCACACCAATAAAGAGGAATAATAACAATTCTTTAAAGTGTCCCCTGTGTACTGTGACATATCTATTGTTAACTCATATAGTAAATCTAAACTGTTCAACAAACACTATAGAGTGTATCTGCAGGGCTTAATCCAGTTTTACTCATTTAGCATTCTTAATAGTAAAAAATTGGCTGCGACAATGCTTTTTGAATAATAATGCTCCAAAAGTTTATCTAAATTTCCAGGAAATAATTGTAGAAAACAAGCCCTTGTTGAAAAATAAGATACATGACTGAATAATAAAACATCATAAAACAGAATTCTTGGCCTTTGTCACGCAAACTATTTTGTATTGGTGCTACTGAGTTATCTGTACCAATAGTCTTCAGATTTTGAACTCTTCAATCTACACCATGAAAAATATTACATTGTTTAAATCTGTTATTAAAATAAGTGCCTTATCTTTTATAATTACATACTTTAAAGTAAAACTTCTGGAACTCATTTTCCTATTTCATTATTTTAAACTCCCTTCATCACTAAGAGAAGAGATTTGTAATTTCCATGATGACTGAAGAGGAGTGAGAATTGTTTTCTTTTTGATGAATTTGGATTTCTGCAGAATGATGGAAGAAGCATCAGCTTTAGAGTGGCTAGGTTAAAAAAAAATAATACATACTTCCTCAAATTCTGAAAGACCTCTAATGTTTTCAGAACAGCCAATGCACATATGAATTTTGCTTACTGAAGTGAACTAGCCTTGACAAACAGCCAATATTTATCACTCTTTTGGCAAAAAAATTTCTTCTGATATCCAAACTAAACCTTCCCTGGCACAACTTGAGACAGTTTCATCTTCTCTTATCCCTTGTAACTTGGAAGAAGAAGCTGACCGTCATCTGGCTAAATGTCCTTTCAGATGATTGCAGAGACCAGTAAGATCTCTCCCTTTAGGCTCCTTTTCGCCAGGATAAAAAACCCCAGCTACCTCAGCTGCTCCTCATGTGAATTGTGCTCCAGATTCTTTAACTGCCTTCATTGTCCTTCTCTGGACATGCTTCAGCACCAAAATGTGTCATAGTGAGGGGCCAGAAGAGAACACAGTATTTATGCATAACCATATTCATAACCTCATACAGTTGGCCTTGGCTCCTTGATCCAGCCTGTCCAGATCCCTCGTAGTGCCTTCCTGCTGTCCAGCAGATCAACACTCCTGCCCAACACAGAAAATTCTGCTCTGAATTATTTTGTTTTGGGTTTTTGGTTGGTTGGTTGGTTTTTGTGTTTATGCTTTATAAAAAAGCCAGTGGCTCAGCAAAAATAAAGGTGACGCTGTGTAGTGAAGGTTCCATCTATATAATTTTCTTAGGCAACATTAACTCATTTTTCAATTGCTGCTTTAGATATTTTTATACCATTATTGTCAGTGATTGTTTAGGTCTTTCACTTTGATTTTGCAGATTTCCACTCCTAAATTATATCAAATATTTGCACAATTTCATTTTACCTGCATGGCCAAAATTTGACAATTAAGAGATTAAAATCTTAGCTAATCTTCCTTTAATAAATAGGATTTATCATCTAAATTGTAATACTAAATGCTTGCTGCTCTGAAAGCTGCATATTTTGTTCCGAAAGAAAAAATCTTTTCAAATCTTATGCTGAAATGGCTAAAGTTATTGCAAAAGTATTTCACACTATAGAGAAAAAGATGCCTAGTGAAACTGTCTTAGGTGCATTCTTCAGATGATTCAATTTACATTTCAGTCTCCTATTTCCTATCTTTTTTTACAACTCCTGACCACCATGTAGTGATCTCATTTGTTATTACGTATTATGTTATAAAAATCTCCCTGTTCATTTTTAACTTACTAAAGTATACGAAGATAAAATTAGAATTTTCAGAATGTGTGGATGCAAAATGGGAATATGTTGCAAGTTTAAAGCTATATATATTCTTGGGGAAAATAAAATTTGAATATATATTGTTAAAAGTCTTCAGCAACTGTGACCAATACTGTGAATAGCATTATATGATATTGTCTCACTATACAACAAAACATTACAACAATAAAATAATAAAAAATAATTTTAAAGATTTATTTCCACTGGTATTTTTATAAAATACTCAAATTTGTGTAATTTCTGAATTCTCATATGCTTCTGTTTGCAATTCCCTGCTGCTGTGCTGTACATAGACTTTTGTCACACCAAATTAAAAGAGCTGGAAAATTGTCCTTTGTATGACTTTAATTTCTGCTCAGATATCCAATTAGTTATATTTTATTTACATGGGGCCTTAGTTAATAAGACACGACTTATTGCTAAGAAAAATTGCTTTAGATTAAGCTTTTAGTGTTTAGGTTAACCATAGGTAGATTCTGGAATCAATTACCAGGTGTGCTTACGGTTGATATGAAGAAAAAGAAATCCCACCTTTGAGCTATATTTTCAAAGGCACATTTTTTCCAAGCAATATTATTTGGAGTTAATTTGCAATGTAGTTAAACATCACTGTTGAGAATCTCCCAGAAAAACACAGATTGCTAAATATGGGTTACATAATATTTGTAGATATACCAAGAAACAACTCAGAAATTTAGTTTGTGTCACTATTAAACATAACTATTCATATTCATACAGAAAAGGAGATTTTTGTTAGCACTGCTGTATTCATCCTATTGAAATTCTCATAGGTGATGAAAAACAGCTTTCTGTGATAAGGAATAAAACAGTAATAGCACAATAGCACAATCTGTGAGACCAAGATTGGTCTCTTATTCACACAGTGATTTCAAATTGCCAGAAGGGACTGTTTTGCTGTAAGAGTGCCTTTGCGAGGAATATCTTTAGCAAAATTTAATAATAGTGTTTGTGTGGGCCTTAAGCACTTTGTGCAGGATGCGTGTTTTCCTGAACTCATTTCATTTTCATAATCATCAAAAATGTCTCAATATTGCAAAACTGTTCTGTTTTGTACAAATGATCCTGGACACCTCCTGGGAAATATTTCTTTATACACGATGTATAAAGAAGTCCCATTCAAGTAAGGAATATAAGAAGAAAAGGTCTGACATTTTCGTATTTTGTTCTCATTTCTTTTCTGAGATGCTTGAAAAGGATGAGAAGGAACCACCTGAGCACACAGATTTCTGTGATTAGGTACTTTCTGCACATTTTTCAACCACTATTCCTTAATCCCATTAAACATTATTTGCACAGCAGGTACTTGCTGAGAGTAGCTTTCATTTTAGCTGGAGACTTCTTTGGAGAAAGCTCTGAAAACCTGAAGCTCTATCAATACCTTTTTATTTCATATTTCTCAGCCCATGAAGTAGATTGAAAAAAGCATCTTTTAATGTACACATTTTAAATATGAATCTTTTCAGCCCTGATGTGAATTTTCATCCTATTCCATTTGATATACCTTTAAAATATCATTCAGAATTGGAATCAGCAGGCAAATCTGCTCTTAAAATCTCCAGGTTATCACAAACAAAGATGTGAATTAAACTTTATTTAACATTTCATGGTCAATACATTTCATGAAATATTCATCATGTTTGTCAGAATAAAAGATGAAAAAGCTAAGAAAAGCTCTTTACAGATTTCTGAATTTTCAGAATTCAGACACTCTTAGATTTTCACTTCTCTGACTTTAGTTGTCTTCTTCCTTCTTACCTTCATGAGGTGGTGAAACACATAGGAAGGTACAGTTTGCCTTGTAAAGATGTGCAAAGTAGTATCTTCTATTCCTATGGACAGGATAACTTAGAGAAAGTAAAAATAATTTAAAAAAAAAAAAAAGAAAAAAGGAATATTTTGTTTCAGGAAGTTGTCTAGAAAGTAAGGCAAGTTAAAGAAAATACACTTATAAAGCACAAGACTATTTAGAAAGTCTTTATTTTCTCTTTCTAGTCCTATGAAGAAGATAGGATGTTGAGCTATAAGCAGCATACAGAAAGAAACAACTTTTCCATTCTTGGTACTTTCTTTTCTTCAAATAGAACATTTCAACTTGCATTTAGGTAGCTTTTCAAGTTACAATATAGTACTTAAGTGAAAAGGACTGACTGAAAAGTGAGAATTGACTTTACAAAGGAACACATGCAAGATCAATATTTTCACCATGTGATCTAATTCCAATGTGGAAGAAGACGGTTTCCTTCAGAAATCAACTTTAAAAAAACTCCAACAACAACAACAAAAAAACAAAACAAAACAAAACAAACAAACAAACAAACAAAAACACCTGCAAGAAATTCTGTGAAGACTTTACCTGACGGTGCTTGATTTAAACCTAGAACATGAGCCTTGACCATCCCATAATGCAAGTAACATTTTGTATTGTCAAATGGTAACCTCATAGTATCCTATACTAGAAAGAATCCTATATTGAGAAGTGTCTCCTAAATCTCTGGCTATTATTTAGAAAATAAAAATTTCATTAAGATGTAATGTTTTTAACTTTATTATTATTATTATTTTGAAAAAAAAAATTATTTTGGGTGGATATGCACTTTGTATCTCAATGTTCCAAGTGATATGCTCTGGTTGTACCTCAGTTTTTGAAGAGAGGATATGAATGTGAAATAAATAACTATTAGGATTTGCAGACTTAAATAGGACAAGAATGGATATAGAACTAAAACCATTTAATGTCATGCTGTTCATAATAGGAAAAAGGTGTTTACTGCTGTATTTAGAAGTTAAAATAAACCCACATTGACTTCAGTAGGTGAAGAAGCTTTCAAATACATTCTATTCTTTAGTGTTAAGATAGAACCTCAAAACTCAAAAAAATATAAACATTCATTGCTTTTTAATGCATCTCCAGTATAAACATTGCTGTTGTGTTCCCTTAAAACTATCTTGCAAAATAAA
>VXAU01000689.1:26115-50820 GCA_013399695.1 Formicarius rufipectus
AAATAAAATAAATCTAAAATAAAATACAGAAAAAATTAAGCATTAGACCTCCCCTTGTGAATCTCTTCCAACTCAACATGTTCTGTGAAAACTTTTTTTTGTTGAACACAATAGTACAAAGTGCTGTGTGTGGTTTGGTAATAACTGTATGAAACTAATATCCATCTGCAAGCAAAGTGAAAAACCAGTGATTTTCTGGGCATGATATAGGCTTAGATAGATAAGAAAATCAGCACAAACATGTAGAAGAATCTCTTTAGCAGTATTCCTGTGTTGCTTTTAGAGAAATATTTTATACCAGTTTTGAGGATTTAACAACTTTTGTCACTGATTTTCCCTTGTTGACAGCCTGAATTTAGCCTGACAGCAAAACAAAACTCATCTGCTCTTTTAGTTGTTTAAGAGGTGAATCCTTGCCATGTATCTACATAATCTCATTCTTCTGGCATCACAACATACAGTAATAGAAGGGTATATTATGGTATATAGGGTACACAAAGATGTGCTGGCTAAATTTAGGTGTAAAGGTAGTGATTTCCCCCCTGGAAGAACATGACAATATAATCTGAGCTTTATAGTGATCCCACATGAAAGCATCATCCTTTGATGAATATCACAGTTAGCCTTCAGTTCAGTCACAAGATTGCTCTAAATAAGTGACTTTCACCCAATGAGTTAGGTGTAGGTTAGATACAACAGAGTAGATGAAAAATGGATAAGCAATGGTAATATGCATGAATTAACTTGCTTGTAACACGTGAAATTTCTGAAGATCCTGTAGCTTAGGTAGGCATAAGTCTACTAATTCAGAGATTGTGTCTTGCTAGAATGTCTAAATGCTCTTAGCAACGGAATTTCAAAACTATCTTCTTTAACTGCTCTCTATTGCTGCGGTATGATTTGCAAAGGAGGAGAACAGACACTAGGCCTTGTGGTGATTAATATTCTTGGGGCTTCCTGAGAGTTTAAAAATTTTTATTTAGACACTGGCTGGACTTTGTTCTAAGCCAGGAGTGTGAAAAATTGCAATGACAAAGTTGTAATGGTGGTTGATGAGGCAGCTGCAAAGTAAAATCTCTATCCAGTATGCCTGCTGTGTTTAACCAATTGAGTTGTGAAGTGAGCAAAGTCACTCCTAGAGATAAGTATCCTTGTTGAGCTATCAGCAGCATACTGGATCCAATTTTGCTTCATGCTATGAAACACAGATGAAAGATATCTATGTTGAGAAAAAAGCCTATCAATTGTAAGGAATTTTTGAAAAACATGAGTGCAGAACACGGTCCTATGTCTTCTAGAATCCCTGCAGCAGCCAAAAAGAACTCTGCCTCAGCCATAAGACATGCAGTCTGGTTTAAGCTGTAAAAACTCTAAGTGAAAAAAAAACAAACAAAAAAACCAAAACAAAACAAACAAAAAAAAAGGAAAAAACCCCAACCAAACAAACAAAAAAACCAAAACAAAACAAACAAAAAAAAAGGAAAAAACCCCAACCAAACAAACAAAAAAACCAAAACAAAAAAAACCCTCAAAAAATCCAGCACACTGCACACAACGACAAAACCAGATAAGATGCTTCTCCACTGTGACACTTTCCACTTCAGGGGAAAAAAAAAAAAAAAGTTGTTCTTCTTTTATGCTCATAGATTCTTGCTGAACTCTTTTGCTGACTGCAGGTCCTCTCCAATGGGTGATTCAAGAGCACTAACCAGTCAATAACTAACCAGTCAGTATGAGCAAAAAATGGCAAAAAGAAACAAAAGCCACCGACTTGTAGCTAGTAATGATTATCAGGTTGTTTTCCACATATGTAGGTCAAAAGGATGGTGCTCATGAGAGGAAGTAATTTAAAAGGCCTATTTTTTTTTCTGCTTCTTGGTTGGCTTTTCAACTTCTTAACTCTTTCCTGCTCTTCTGCAGTGCTATCTTTCCTTATTCTTGCAATTAAGAAAAATATCTGCAAACAGTTTCACAACTTTAGTGTTGCTTTGCCTTGGAAACATGTCTACAGGGTGTTAATGTGAAATAAATCAGACCAAGAAACTGATGAATTTTGTGATCAGAATTAAATTGAAAGAAATTAAATGTTCTGAGACAACGTTAGTTTTCAGCATTCACAGCTGCCAGGGTTCTCCAGTGTTGGGAGTTGCGAAAGACAGCGGGAGGACTTTGAAAGGTGGAAAGAAGTACATTGCCCAGGGCTCCAGTGAAGCAGAAGAATTCCACCCCAATTCAAGCCAGAGACTTTTATATGCCCTGCAGAAGTGTTTTGATATTTGGTTAATGGTTTCAAAATACAGTTTTTAGGTTATTGTTCTCTGAGAATGTTATAAACTTTATTCCAATTTTTGATTGGATATTGTTTGCTGCATTGCAGGTGTTTCCTTATTTGTACATGTTCTACTCCTATATTCTCCATATGGTTTGGTATCCTGCTCCTTATGCCAAATTAGGATAACACCCTCCTACCTTTTCCCGTATATGTTAAACTCCTCCTCTTTTTTCCAAATGTTTCACAGCTCCCTCTATAAAAGAGGAAGCTCTCCCCTCAATAAAGGCTTGTATTGCTTCAGCTCAGCACTTGTATGAACCCTTTATGAGCAGTCCTTTATCAATGCTGCACGTTACTGCAGTCAACTCCTTGTGTCTGTAGCAAACAACCAGTTTCCAAAATGATAAATCATATTTAAAAACTAAATTATTGGGAAAAAATATTATTGCCTAAGTAGAAGTGTTAGATAGCATTGAACAACTTATTAGCAATAAATGTGTCCAAGTCTAACAAAAAATAGATGTTAAATTGCATAGAGGACACAGTTGCTCACAACATTATTTATTTTATTATATATTTTTTATGGGATGATACTAGGGGCTCTGTCATGTTGCTCTCAGACGCACTCATATTGTTTGTCCTACAAGAAGTTTACTACAATCTAAATCATGCCAAAACAAAGAGGAAAAGCTTTGTACTTCACGGGAGACCAAAAATGAGGAAAGCTTAGGTTAATGGATCATCCTCAGCAGAATTTGTGTGTGATCTTGCTGAGTTGAGAACCCACATGAAATTATTTGCACATCTGTAAAATGGAAATTATGTTTGTCTAGTAAACAGAAAGTGATGAAGCTCAGTTTAATCAGGTTTGTCAAGAATCTTGAAATTCTTGCATACCAGACCCTGTATTATTTATTGTATTACTTCATCTTTCACATAAAAGAAAGTCTGAGAAGTGAGAGAGTACAATTTAGGTACCAAGATGTATACTATGTTTACTGAATAAATGTAAAATCAGAAGTGTTGCACCAATATTTATTATACCAAGATTAAAACTACTTGGAAAATTTCTCTTGGAATACTTTTCAATGGGAAATTTTAACAAAATTCATGCTTTATGCCTCCAATGTTGAAGTGTTGGTTCTTTCCCCTCCTTTTTTTAGATCATAAAAATAAAAATTAATTGCTCAGAAGTAGTGAGCTATTAGGGAACAGCAGTGCTTTTTTTTGTGCCAGTGAGGCTTTCAGCAATTCCACTAGCCACCCGTAAAACTGGCAGAAATTTTGGGCAGGAAGCAAGCCAATAATTTCTCTTTATGCTATTCCAAACCCAAATTTTCATGGGAATGCCTATGCTCCTAAAAGCTGTATTTTTAGTTTTTATCCTGAAGAGGGATGACAAAAATTTCCATTATTTTAGAGATAGATTTTAAATTTTCTATTTCTGTTTATACAAAAAGCCATTAAGCAAGTAATAGACTTAAATATTTCTGAATGCTCTTCTATTGCATAATATATACATATGTCATTGAAGAATTTTGATTTAACAGGATAAACCAATTGATACATCTACAGCAAAAGGCAGTTGCTCTGAATAGTGACTTCAGAAAATCCAAGCACTTTCTACACGTTTGACATCAGTTGCACTAAATCACGAATGTTAAAATGTATTTTAATAATCCCAGTCATATTGCAAGAAATTTTTCTGTCTCTAATATCTGTTCAGTATCCTGGGACTTTGAGAAAATAAGGGAAAGTGTAGGTTAGAATGTTATTCAGATATTATATAGGATATTATTCAGAGAACATTCACTAATCCATTATCCAGCTCACATTACATTGGTGTAATTTTTCTCGGACATGTTGCTGAGAAAGTTCTATGGCAAATTATGCAAGCGTTCTTTTCTTTCACAAATTTATATTTCAGGACTGGGAGGATGAGCAGAAAGATGGCATCTTCTGATAGTTTCAGCCTTGGATTCATGAGACAATGCTTAAATTATTTTAATGAGACCTAAATCCATAGAAATCTTTTGCACTGAAATCTTATGAAAAGGAATCACTTTTTAGGAAATACACAATGTTATACAGAGAAGCAAACAAAACAAAGAAAATGTTCAAGTGCAGAAGATCTTAAAAAGACTGTTTTTTAAAATATTGTACTGCTAAGGATCTATGTTTTCCAACAAATTGAAATTCGAACAAGTGTTATAGTTTCAAATTTTTGGGTGAATTTCTCTTAGCGAGACATAGCCAGGCATGGGGGAAGGCAAGCCGCTACTAAGAAGAAATAAGCAAACATTAAAGGTTCATTCTTTTCTCGATCGGATTCCAGTGGCCTTTCTCCTGAAAAGCTTTGCAACATTGTTTCTTTTGCCTATGCCCTGAGGCAGTGGGGGAAGTCCAGTTCCTTCTCCCATAGCTTTGTCTGAGACACCAGTAAAAGGAGAGGCGGGGAGGGAAAAGAAACAAGAGTAGCTGGCTAGCTCGTAGAGCTTTTTAGTTTTCTTGGCTTGGGCGGTGTTTCCCTTTTTTGGCGGGGAACTGGGGACTGCCGGAGCAGGCACAGGTGCTCCTCCTGGAGCTGAGCCGTTTGACTTTGGGCTTGGCTGTGCCCAGGGCAATACGGGCAGTGCTTTGTGTTTTCCAAGTGACACCCCCACCCGTGCCCGCTGCTGAGAGGAAGGTCCCAGCTCTCCCCCTTGCTGACTCAGACCTCAGTGGTTGTCCGTGCTGAAGCCGAGGGGAGGACCTTTCCCCCCTCCCCTCTCCCCGTTCCCGTGCCGGCCGTGCCCTTCCCCACCCGGAGCACCCCCGCTCCCGATCCGGCCCCGCCCGCCGCGGTTCCCAGGGGAGCCGGAGCCCCACAGCGCCCCCTGCCGACCGCGGCGGTGACTGCGCCGGAAGACAAAGTGGCGCTGCGGAGTTCGAGGCGTCGGGCGCGGTGTCGGTGCTTCTTCTTTTTGTTCTGTGTATTTGTAGTAAGGAACTCTTACCGTCTTTTCTACAGCTTTTGCCTAAAACCTCATAATTTCAAAGGTTGTGGAGCCTCGAGGAGAGGGAGGTCCTCTATCTAGACCAGGAAGATTCCTCTCTTTCCTTGACAGACGTCTTGGGTTCTTTTTAAATTGAGACAAGAAGTTGCTATATTGAGGAATTACGGTTCAGTTTTCCAGCAGGCACACATACACATTGTACTTTTCAACCTGCAGCACTGAATTCTGTGCTTGTTGTGAAACCAGACCTCACCTGGAAAATACACTTTTGTCATTATAGCTGGGTACTTTGGGGTTTCTATTCTGTTGATAGGTACTCCAAGGAACTAATTCCCCTCAATTAAGTATAACTTGTCTAACTTAAGTATAACAAAGGAGAGGTTAATTCTTGGGCTGATACAATACGCAAAGGAATGGGCAGAAAGATCACGGTATAAATTTTTTTGCCACTAAGCATATGCTTGGTATTTACATTCCTAGGTTTACTTTCTGCTACTGCTCCAAATGAACCTCTTTTGTCTTTCTTATTCTCAGATGTTTAAGAAAGTTTAACTGCAACTTAAACATTGAACATTACAGCTGCAAAATCCAGGTGCTCTGTTGTGATACACATTTTTCTAGCAACAGCATCTGGACACTTGGCTGGGTGCACCATGGAAAGCACTGGCTCTAGTATTGCTTGTGTTGGCATCCAAGGAAACCGCCTAAGGATCAGTCTGCTGAGGGGCTGCCTAGGATACTCTGCCCAGCTGGAGGCTATAAGTCCTTTGATAGGGCTGTCATTGTCAAGAATTTGTTCAAGTTTATATATCTAAGGAAAAAATCCTGTTCAAATTTCTCATGATCTCTTCCACATGTAAAGCCCTATTACAGTACAAAGGAGCTTGTCCAAATTCATTGAGTTGAGATATAAGGAACTCTTAAGGACCTCTTTGGCTAGCTCTATACAATCCATATACTACAGAATATGCCTCAGAAAACTGTATTTCTGTGTTATGTCAACCTTTTATTCCAAAATAAAAACCATTGTGAGATACCTGATTTACATTTAGATATTATAATCTGAAATGTACAAAAACCTCCACAAAACAGACACCAAAAAACAACATCACAAACCTGGAGTTCTTAAATGAAATAACCTGATAAACAAAGGCTGTCAAAGTCTTTCAAACACACTTCTTATTGCCATACAGACTTATAACTGAAAATATTTCTTTTCACTTAGACATTCAGGAATACAGACAAGAAGTTCGGAAATCTCTGGTAAAGTTATGAAAGGAGTTGTGAAATTGAGATTAATAATATTGGCTCTACGCATACAATAGGACTGGGAAGGGGATTTTTTTTTCCTTCAATCATTAATAATTTTTAAACTATTTCATTTTGTCTGCATTCTTTTTCAAATTACACTCAGTAACAAGAAAGACCAAAGAACAGTACTGAGTCCAGTGAGAGCACAACTCAGACCAGTTCTTTTATGTACTGAGGAAATGTTGTCAAAACAGTTGCATGGGTATGATTAATGAGCCTGTAAAAGCTCTTTTTCTTCCTCCAATGACTGCTAATATTTCTTAGTTTCTCAATGAGCCTTTTCCACCTTCTACAGCTGGAAACTTCATGTGCATCATCCTAATTCCAGCAAAGAGATGGATCAAACACTCACAGTTCTACATCACTGGTTTGGAAACTCTCCTACATAAATCCTTTGTGAAGGCAGAGAAAAAGATGGACATTATTTGAACACTCTACTGCAGTTTCCTGGCATCCCAGTTTCATGTAGCCAGCAAGGCAACTATACTTAGCCTAATTTTAAATTAAAAAATGCATAAATATGAAAAAAATCTTGCTGTGCATATTTAGAGTCAAGTAAAAGTATTTTCCTTGTGGTATTTTTTCCCTGGAAAATGTTACATTAATATGACAGAGAGTGAACAAAAAAAAGCCAAACCAAACAAAAAAACCCCAACAACAACAAAACAAACAAACAAAAAAAAACCAACAAAAATACAAAAAAATCACTTCCTAAAGGCAATTCCTTTGCTTTGTTTGTTGAAAAACTCCATGAAAATCAGAATGACCTCCTGCTAGGGCCAATACTATTAGGATTTTGAGAAAAGTGGCAACTTGTAGAAGTTGTCAGACCAGATTTATGAACAATTGCAAATTATGGCTGACTACTTTAGTAACAAATAACTAGGAACAAGTGCAGACAGTACTTAGCAAAAGAACTGGAATAAGGTTAACATTAGGGTATTCTTAGTCTGGAATTTTGTATTTGTTGACATGGGACAACTTTTCATTTAGTTCACACATCCAGGTGGTCACTTCTTTCCTTTTGCATTTCTGTGATCAAATCTCCATAAAAGGAGGCAGGCATGGTATTTAGGACCTCTGAATAGATATTAAGGGCATATAGATTTCTTCATTAACTGCCTCCATCTCTTAAATTCCCAACTGAATTTAGGCGCTATAATTCTCTAGCTAAAACAATTGTACTTTTTCAGACATTTAAGTACCTAGGATATGTCAGTGATCTGAATGAGGTCATAACACCCATTAATTTAATTTCTTAAAACTGTAGAAAGAAATTGCATTCGTTACTTAAAAAACATTCTAGGGCACTTTGTGCCATGACTTTCTCTGATGAACCTATAAAATAATTCATTAAGGTTTTCATGAAAGGTTATCCTATAGAAATTAAAAATACTATGTATTAGTCACTATTTCTCCAACTCTTTCTGAATCTCCTTTAGACTTCTCAGATGAGGTGAAAAGAAGTCCACTCACTATGGTAATTCCTTAACAGTTTTGCTGTAAGAGGTCATGGTTTTTCTGCACTGTATAGATAGTGTTGGGATAATTAAATAACATTATCAAGGGTAAAAATTAATATAATAATAAGGCATCAACATTTATCTTATAAACTGGCATAATTGTAAAGCTTCCTTGACAGCACAGATCTGCATCTTTTCCTTTCATCAGGATGGACTCATGCACTTCACCTCTAAGACAGAAACAACAAAATACTTTTTTGATTTAATAAAGTTAAATAGTAAATAAAACACTGTTTTAACAAGATTAAATGGCAAGACACACTTGATTATTTGCTGGATAGAAGACAGAGTCAGCCAGAACCATCAGGGAGACCCTCCCATTGAGATATGAGATACCAAAAGGACTCCTTTTCTTTCTGAACTTCTCAAAGAGCCTAGGTGCAACAGGATCCACTCCTAGTCCCAGGCTTGGTCAATGGTTTATGTCTAAAGGATTATATATGTACAATCAATCCTTTGTATCACTTAGCTAGGATTTCAAAACTGAGAATCTGTTCAGCATGGAATTTCTAAACCTTGAGGAATAACCTTGAGGGGCATCTCTATTCAAGGGAAGGTCACGGCATGCAGGATCTTGGGGTTTTGAAGCCGACCGTCACACCTTCTTAATTGCATAGTTGTACTCTGGGGATTTTCACTTTTCTGTAAGTTATTAGATATTGACAGAAGTAGTATGACTAAACTGGCAAAAACAAAGCAGAATATGAGCTGATTCTTAACACAGTGACATAATTTGTATAGATCTTCATTTGATTTGTAGCAACATTCATAATATATACATGACTCAGCTTATCTTTAACTCTAAAAACCTCGACTTTATATCAAGCTTGTAAAAATAAAATCCCTTTTTAAAAAAACTTTTCAAGATTGAGTTAAGCAGGTTTTTTATCACTTCTTTGAAAAGACTGCGGGGGAGAAAGTTGAGCTTATCAAAATAAATGAGTATCTGAAGCCCTAAATACATAATATCCTTCTTAAAGACAATGAATTTCTGACAAAGGATCATCACCCTCTGCTGCCTGTGGAACAAGATGTGAATATTTGCTTTTGAAGTTAATAAGCTTAATTACTCAGTCTTTCTGATTGTTGTCAGATTTCTGACCTTGATAACAGTGACTCCTGTTGCTAAAGGTTCAACCATAATTGGGTAGCTGTTACATGGGAGTACAAAGCACGATTTCTGGCAGCCACAGAGGAAGCACAGACTGTCAGAGGTCTGGGGTTCTGACCTGATGGCTTTGAGAGCAGGTCACTGGGATCCTAGAAGCTTGGATTAGAGGTTTTGGTAGGATTTTGCACACTGTTGTTTGGCAAGGCCATTTCCTCATGGTGCTGCTCTTTCATGTAACAAGAAAGAAAAAAGAAAGATGTGTCCTCAGAGTCGGATATTGTTGCAGAATGCAGAAAATTGGATATTCTGTGAATATTCTATGAACAATTCATTGTGCAGTTCCCAGGAGAAGCAGGCCTGTGTTTACAGATTTCAAGAGAGCAGTTCGCAGCCTTGGAGTGAGAACTTATCTATAAGAAGAACATCTGCTGTTACTCCCCAAATTCCTTCAGAGAGCCATCATGGGATGAGTTCTTCGGGAGGAGTTAATTAACATTAACACCTATGAACTGCGGACTTTAGGTNTATTTGGACAAAATCATCTGAAAGACTTTGTATGTTGTTTCTGGAAGTAATCCAGTGTAGATAAAGGGTATAAAACTCAGTGCCAGCCTTTATCTTTGGGGCTTTGCCAGTTTCAGTGGTTTTGATGTGCTACTGTTCAAGCTACTCCTTGCACTGGTTAGCTAGAGATAAGGTCAGGTCCTAAATGTTAAATGATATTATTTCTCACTTCTTGCCATTCTGAATATACCATTGTAATCTTAATATAAGGATCAACATAATTTTCCTCTTTCTGACTTGTTTCATGTTTTCTTAGCATCAAGGAATTTGTATTTGAACTCAATTTATGGCCAAGGTGATAAGTTTTGTGATGGGAGTCCTATATGAGAAGGACTCTATTAGGAACTGCAGAACAGTCTTCAAGACTTAACTTTTGAAAACATATATAGGAGAATGATATCAGAGTGACTCATTAAATAGACTTATTTTTTAAAAAAGAAGATACTTTTAACTTGCTTTATAAACAGAAAACTATTTCTAAATTTGTCTTTCCTGATGAAAATGTTTGTAACTTTAAAAACCCACTTCCCCTTAAATTTTCCTGGCAGCACTGTGTTTTATGTAGATAATATTTTCCCTTCCCAACAAAATAAGCAGAAAAATTCCATTAATCCATTTTTCCTTGGAAAACCAAAATAATTTGGTGTGTGTACATCTATATATGTCTGTACATGTATGTGTATTCTTAAAAGAAAAAATTTTGATTGCTAACTAATCTCCTAGGCTTCATCACAGCTGCCCAGTTGCTCGTATCTGCAAATGATTGTTCATTTCTGTAAAGGACTGGAATTGGAGCGTTCCAAATCTATGGCGAGTTTTGGAAAAATGTCCATATTTCTGGTAGAATAAAAGGCCTTCCCTCTCAGTCACTACTTGTACATGTCCATCCATAATTGTAATAAAAGAAGTGATTATTTTTTTAAATAACATTATGATTATGATTGTTTTCTGAATCCTTATTCTCCCTTTTGCTTTATAATCTGAGCTCTGCAAGTAGGATTCTAAGTGCAGAGCTTTAGTCTCATTTTATTGTTCTGAAAGCCCTAAATTTTCCTTCTCTTTAAGAAAAGATTTTCACTCAATCTGTGGTAAGAAATTTTAATTAAGATACTTATATTAAATCTTTAAAAATAACTTATCTTGATTCCTTTCTATAAAAAGTGTTATATCCTACTTTTATACCTGAGGGGGAAAAAACATTACAGTTTCTGTCAATTTATTTTAAAGTATTACTGTAGAAGTGTCAAAATAATTAGGTCAAGTGGTGGTAATAACCCCAAGAGAAGTAAACAAATCTTGTGACTTGCCATTGTGACAGAAAAATCAACTGCAGTTTGCAGTTTAAATTTTGTTAGATTTATGCCAGCTAGATTAATATATTGAAAACAAGGACTGTTTTAATTTTATGTAATACATGCATTAGGGATTTTTGTCTTCGTTTAAGAAGATATCAAATCATTAACTCCATCCGCCCTCCTTCTTTTTCCTAAAACAGCTGAGGAGGAAATCTGTCTAACCTCAGCAGGCCCTGAAAATTAAACAGAACAAAAGATGTTGGAATGACTACAGATTTGAAATTGCCCTGGACATGAGGCCAATTTCTATTAATCAGCAAGGGTAGTGTCATCACCTAGTATAAATCATACAGTTTCATTGGCACGTATGATTTTTACAATGTAATTCTTCATATTTGCACCATTTATTATTTAACAATCTCTCAAAATGACTTTGTATTAATCCATGTAGACATATACACATAAACATCTATAAACATATGCATACATGTTTGGCTCATGTTTTTACTTTAAATGGTATAGAATTTAGGGAACATAAATCACAGTAATGAATGCTATAGTTATACTTTACAGGTACAAATATTAAGAAATTTCAGCAGTCTCTAATTTCAAACTGTGTTTAAATACTAAATAGATACCAGGAATGTCATCTTCTCTGAAGAAGCAATCTTGAAATTCCCTTTCAAACTGGATAAAGAGAAGACAAATGCGCACACGCTCTTGCTTTGGACTGGAAAGCTTGATCTTGCTATTTGTGAACTGTAAAGAAAGGATAGGCAGAAATTTTTTATCCTTAGTGTCTCCAAGCTATTATTTGTAGAGGTTTGTTCTGTTATCAGATGTCTGGCTTGAAGTGCATGGTCATATAAGTTCTATGCCAAACCATTAACGTTGAGATAAATTTCTTTCTGTTAGTGCCAACAGGCTTTAGATCAAAATTAAGTAAAGAGTCAGCACTGTAAGACTCTCCTCATCATTTTTCTGCATCATTTGTAAGAAGCTGCTGCAGATACCCTGAGACACTGTTATCAGTATCTACACGCAGAAAACTGTAGAGGTGACTACTTTTCCTCAAAGCCGTCTTTAGTTCTTGTATCCTTGCATACTTATCCACCATTGGTATATTCTTCCAAGATATTTTATTATGGATGATGCATGAACATGAAAAATTCAAATCTTTAGCAAGAACACTACATACACTTTCGTAAATGTGACGCATAATGAGCCTCTTTGTCAGCAAGTTTCATTATTATTGTTTTTACTGTTCAGTAGAATTTTAGTTGACTAAAGATGTTAAAAGGGGGAAAGGAAAAAATAAACAGAAATAGAAAATTTAAAATAAAAATGGCATTTTAAGCACAGAAATGTATTTGAAATTTATGACTGTCTATGATCAAGACCTTGATCCTGCAATAATTAAGCATGTATCTGGTGTTATATATGCATGTGCTTCCCATGGTGGATTAGAAATGCTCCCATGGAAAAAGACTGATATGGGACTAAGTGTTCTTGAGATTGTGGCATAAATCAAATCAATTTTCATTGATCTGCATCCACAGTCTTCCTGTTGATGATGGCAATGGTGTTTAACTGATGTTAGGGTGGGAGGAGGTGTGTGTGTAATACTGGATAAAGAAGGCCTAGAAAGGTGAAATATTTAAAGGGTAGTAAAGCCAACATAGAAGGTTAGATTTGATTTCTTTTCTATCACTGCTTTCTGCAAAGAAAATATAAATACTTTGGACAGACATTGACAAGTAAGAGGTAAAAAGCAGCAAGTAAATAATATGAAGTAACAGGCTGATATCGTTAGAAGTTTTGGAAAAGCCCCATGAGTCTCCTATATTAATTCTAAACATAAAAAAATATTGAGGTTGGGGAAGAATTTTATTTACATTAGAGAAACATGTATTACTTTTCTGCGAAAATACAAGCTGATTTGAAAATTTAGCAGATAACATAGTTACTACAGCATGAAATAAAAATGTCTGAAAAATTTCTTTTTCTGGTTACTTCCCAGAGGTCTCACCTGTATGACCTCTTCTAGTTTTCTACTCTCTAGAGCAGGCATTTTGCTTTTTCTCATGATTTGTCCATGAGTGTTGGTTCATGAAGTGATTAATTCAACTTGTAAAAATTTATCAGGGCAATAGGACATTTACAGTTGGATCTTATATCCTCTGCTCTTGAGACCTACAACTTTCTGATGTGACAGTCTGAACTAAAGTGAAGGTCTCTTTCCCCACCTTCTTTACAGTCTGTTCCCTGCTCAAACAAAAGTTGAAATCCTCTATATTCTTTTTCTCTGGATAAAAGCAGGGCGGGGAGAAGAAGTTAAAAAAAAAAAAAAAAAAGAAAAAAGAAAAAGAAGAAAAATACCTTGAATGGCATGGAACTTTTTCTATATTTCTTATGCTATGGAAATTTTTAGGCATATTCTCTAATTGGAATTAATCAATAAACCACCGTTTTTGTGTAAATGAAAATTTATTTGGAACACTTCAGGCATACTTGAGACCTGTAAAAAAATAATATATACAAGTAATTATAACACTATGAATAAATATTATTTATTCAGAGGAGAAATTAAAATCCAAGTATTTTTTTCACAGTTTTATTTTTGTTGTCACTAGAAGTGACAAATCTGATTAAAATCTAAATAGAATTTCAGGGGCTTAGAGTGTTCAGTAACCCACATTATCCTCTATTTTCCATTAACTCAGATTTTCTGAATCCAGAGTATTTTGGAAAATGTGGCCTCCTCCTTCAGGAATGTAGGGAGACATTCAGAAGCACCTACATGTATGCCTGCAGGAGGATTAAGAGTTAAACAGCACCCCACAGATGTGTTATTGCAGATTTACTAATGACTGAGAATTCTGAAAATTGTTCTCATAGACTTTACAAGATTAATTCTCTTTGTGGAGGTCTATACTTGGCAAGGACTGGTGATAGAACAGAAATGGAGCAAAATCAGGCTTGCAATAAATTACTTTCAATCCTGGAGGAACAGAAAAAAATTCTTCACATACTGCAAGATACCTGCTGCTTTCAAGGGCATGGATGGACAATTACATATTTCAGATGCATGTTTCAGGTGTAAACTTGGTAAGGGATGCGTTCTCTGAATCAAACTTACTCAGAATGGACAGTGAGGTACCAGATGTGATCTAAGCAAGATTGAACAGTCAAAGTATTTATAACTGAAATTAAACCATAATGCCAGATTATTAATAAATAGTAAGCTCAAAGTTTAATTCTGACATTGTTTTTCATGCTTTAAAATGACTGTCCACAAATATAATGTTATAGAGTCAGACTGGAATCAGACTGCCCTGGAATCAAACCACTCAGAGGAGGATTTCTGTCTCTTAGATGAAAATAAAGATTTGTTCTGTGTTTTATTTTGATACAGGCAATCTAGGAAAAGCACAAAAGTGCCATGAGTCACTGAATCTATGCAAACATAAGCTTTATTTTGTTTGAGGAATGGAAAAATCTGCAGAATTGTCCTTATTTCAACTGTATCAGCTTGTCAGCTTCTGAATAGTACAAACAGGCGTGTTTTTGTAACTCTGAAACTTATTTTTGTTGTATAATTACAATTATCTGTATTTTATTATCATTATAATTGTCATAGTAACTCAAGTCCTATTCCTGACAGAGTATCTCACTTTTCTGGGTGATATTCTGTGCAGGTTTAGAGTTAAACCAGCAGGAGAAATCAATCCAACTCAGAATGGATTGCAAGGCAGAATAACAATTTAATAAAAGATCACAAAATACACTGATACAGAAGGAAAAATTCATTTGTGCCACAAAAACATATGTGCAGCCCAGCACAGTGGGGCATGAGCAGAATGGAGCTCACCAACCCCTGTGCTGAACACCATGTGGCCCCGCTGAGTTCGAAGTAAGAAGAAAGGAAGAAACCTGCTGGTGAAAATGATGGTTGCAGTCCGGTGGCAGTCTCAGTCCGGTCGAGGCCCTGGTCCTCCTCTGGATCTGATGAGAGATCCCAGTCCCAAAACACCAAGTTTATATCCACTTGTGCTCAGACGGGAACACCCAGTCCCTCCTCTGGGGTGGAGAGTTTCACAATGGGTGATTTACTCTGTGAGGTGAACAATGGTATATTTTTGGCATCCCTGAAGGCCCATTAGCAGACATGACCCCTCGGGTGGGTGTGAAGGCACTAGTGGCTCCCCAGAGGGGACTAATCACATCTGAGTCATCACTTCCTAATCTCCCAGAAGTTCCTAAACACCCATCTTATAGCCTGAGGGGTTGGGTGCACCCTAGGCAGCTGCTGCAAATGGCCCATTGTGAGCAGTTCATGAGAAAAATGACATAGAGAGTTTAGAATACAAACCCACACAGTGACAAACTGATCCTGGCTACTGTAACCAGGACATATGTAAACATGGGTATGAAAAAGATAGCCTTTATCAAAAGAATCCTTCTACAAATATTCATCGCAATTGTAGCTCATTTCTAATTGCTACCAGCTACTTTCTAGTACAGCAGCAATGGTCATCTACAGTACGTGCCACAGGAGATTTAACTTAGTCTTTCATTTTATGGGGATTGTTGCATAGAATTTCTAAGTAAATTATGTCTGTAATCAGGTTTTGTGGAAACTGGTTTCTCCATTTTAAGACTATTCTAATTCCTGTTCAAAATTTGTCCAGTGGTTTTTAAAGTATCGTCAATCACAAGCTGAAAGATCATGGAGCTAAACTACATTGCTTTTGTATTTTGTGTATTGGACATGTATATATATATAATATGTACTCTAATTCTATTAGACATTAATTGTGCTATACAAACTATTCATGTTTTGTTCTGCCCTAATAAGTAATTTCTTTCCAAATTAGGAATATTATCATTAATTATATTCTAAAAAGGTGTTACTAGTTCAGATAACAAGATTCAAATACTGCAGATTATTGAGGGAACATCTTATTAAAATGAATATACTTGAGTTCCTCGCACTTATATTTAAAAAGCAAAATAAATTTCTGCAGAAATTATTCCGTTCAACTCAGCAAATTATTGAAAATGACTCAGTGAGCACTTCTGCCACCTTCCTCAGCACCCTTGAGTGAATCACATCCAGCCCCATAGACTTGTGTATGTATACATGTGATAAGCAGTGGTGGGGGCTTCATACTGCTTGCTGTCCCTTTCTTCCATTTCAGAGGGCTGGGAACCAAGAGAAAAACTGGTCTTACTCTTGCAGGCTGGGGCAAAGACAGTATCATATTTCATAATGACTACACCCAAGGCAACCTGCAACCATCACATCACCCACTAGTCCTTCTTTGACCATGAAAAGCAAGTACAGTGAGGTACCTTCCTGAGCTGACTTGTTCACCCGCTGTATCAGGAACCACCTAGACTGTTTTGTCTCTGCTGTCTTGTATTTTCAACAGACACCTGGTAAATTGAAGAGATGAGACTTGTAGAATATATCTGCTTGCAGAATATATCATCTGCCTCTTTATCCTGGTTGTGTGATCTATAACAGACTCTCATCGGGATGTCTGCCTTGCTGGCCTTCACCCTGATTCTTACCCATAAACACTTAACATGGGCATACTGGTCCTGGCTGTGCTCTCTGCTGCCAGAGGACACTGACAGGGCACCAGACACACCCAGCAGATGGCTCTGGCGTGACAGTGTGGTCCCCTCAGAGCTTTGGGCAGCTGCACCAGTGGTAGTGGGTGCAGATCTCAGAGAGGCCATGGCTTTCTGCCATGTGGATACCGTTGCTCACTGATCGAGCTGGCAGGGCTTCTGTGCCCATCATGCTGTGCAAACTTGCAAGCACACTTCTAATGGGGGACAGGGGGGTTGGGGGCTACCACTGTTCCTGGCCTTGCTCAGGTCCCAGTGGCTGCTCTCATCTCAGCTAGTGGCTCCTGATGGCTCCCTTGGCTCCCCATGAGGTTCCCCCAGTTCAGGAAATGAGAACTGCACTAGAGCAATTCCTGCAGAGTTTTCAGTTTTGGACTGCTGCTGGATTTAGTATTGATTTATATCTTAATGCCAAGACATTTCATGGAAATTAAACAAACAATGTGTGGTGCAGCAGTGAAACTCAGTAAAATGCTTACAGTTTTGTTGTTTATTCTACATTCAAAATTAGTAGTCACTGAACAGGCATAACAATTAAACTCTAAATACCACTGTTTACATACATATAAGATGGGATTTTTCTGTGTCTGTGGAATAAAGGTTAGTGAATCTAGTTAAAGTAGATGTAGACTGGTATCAAGCTGGATATTTTTCTGGGTAAAATGCATTTATGGAAAAGTAAAGTAATACAAGTATGATTTACTGTGAACGAATCTAAAACCTGCTAAAGCTGTGCAATTTTGGTTTTTATTTATGGTCAGGATTTACACCTTAGTTTTGAAGACATTGGCCAACCTGGAAGATTTCAAGCCTGATTCACCTGCTCTGCAGCAATAGTAAATTCTTCATTTAACTTTAAAGACGATTGGAGATTATTTTTTCTTTTCCCAGAACAGTTTTCCTTAAATTGTCATTTCAAGTCACTGTCAGAACAAGTCATAATAGAATTTAGAGACATGTTGAGACTAGTGAATTTAGTGACTTGATAATTAGTTTCAGAAATTTAAATTACTGCTTTGTCTTCAGTTTTAGCTTTATAGTATGCAAGAATTGCATGAAAAGGTATTACTACTATTGCAATATCCTTGAAAATTATCATTACGTTTGTCCCCTTTCAGTTTCAGAATTGTCAGCCTGAACGTAGAGTATTTTCTTACAATGTTTTCACCTTAATTCTTGTTACATTTGCCATATTTCCACTAGACTAAAAGCTTATTTTCTAAATAGGAAAAAGCACTCAAGCTTTATCCTTCTTTATCAGTGCTTTCCAGCAATACTAATATGACAATGCTGCACATTATGCAAATATAACAATTTGTTTTCATGTCCCTTTTCACTTTACAAACTCTTATGAATCCTCTGCTCACTTATCAGTGAATAATTGATTTACATATTTCATTTGCAAAATAAATTACTCATTTAGAGCAATATGTATATTTAAATCCACATAAAAAAGATAGTATAACTTCTTTGTATACACAAATATCTAGCATAACTACCAGATAAAGCTGAAGATGTAATTATGAATGGATAACTGATTTATTCTATGAAAAGTTCTAGTAGTTAAATTATAAAATTAAGCTATAACTTTTAATTGCGTATCAAGTAAAGGCTACTTTGCACAATAAGTTACCTGGTAACACATATATTTGTTTTCGTATTTATTTAGGTTTATTTTTTAATTTTAATGATCTTTAGGATCCCTTTCTATTTGTATCTATAATTGTGGAACAAAATGTACCTTTAATTTTATTGATATTAATTTTATATTTCTGCTGATATATAGAAGGAATTTAAGCCATGTTTTTTATTTCATCTGAGAAATTCAGATCACACTTGATATATGATTATTTATTCAAGTATTCATAAGCTTATAAAAAAATGCACTTGCTAGAATATAGCTATTCAAAGTGGAACCTAGCATGACACAAGCTTCCATTAGTATGCCGAATCTCAAGAGGAGTGAAGTTGAAGCATTCTGTTCATATCTCATGTCAGAAAAATACCACAAATCATCAGTATAGTTTTTTACTTGTAGAAACAGTCTTCTCCATTTGACTTCTTTCCATATAATGAAACAGAAGTGGTGAGTAGGTTTAGTAGGTTTAGTTTAGTAGGATGGGGCTTTGTTTTGCTAATTGGTGAAAAACTCATAAGCCAGAGAAGGGATATTTAATTAATTGCTTTTGCAATCTGCCTGGCAGCTGGCTACATTCAGGAGTAGCTTAAAACAGTTGTGAGGCTGTTCTATTGCTTCAGAAAAAAAGTCTCAAGCTGATTCAAGAGGCAGAAAACCAGATTTGCTCCACACAGGTGCTCTAAGGTATACTCCATATGGTTACCTCATACCTTAGGTATATGAGTCACATCAGTAAAAAGAAACAGATAAACACCTAACCTCTCTGCAAATCAAAGGACCACTGCTAAATATTTCTGGTTCCTTTGGGCTGATGAACTCAAGTTTCAATGATGACTGCAGATTCAAAAGACCTATTCTGCAGTCACTAGAAATTTCTCTCACTAGAGACAATTTTTAACTCACATGTCCAGGGGCTGAGATATACTGAAAAGTCCATGTCCTTTTGTGATCCATGTAAATTCATCTCTGTATTTATCTAACTATATCAAAAAAAGTTCAATACCTGTGACTCACTTCTGGGTTTTGATTAAGAGCTTACAGTGGTGATCTACCTTTTTGGGATGATAACTGGACCCAAACTACTGTGCTGGGATTCCAGGTATGTTTCTGAAGGAAACAAAAGTGTAAGAATGATCTCTCTCTGTTAAAATTCAACTATTAATGATTAGATTCCATTCCTCCTTAGAACAATTTTCTCTGTGGACATTGCTGCAGAAACCTGCTGAAAAGTAGAAATAGAAATACATCAGAAGGACTGCAAGACAGTTTCTGTGTTTCTTTCTTATTGGAACACTGGACTGAATGGTGACCTCACAAGAATATATATAGATATATATGAATTCTTTACCTTGGCTACCAATAAATAATGACAGGAAATAGCAACCTAAAAATTCATCCACAAAAAATGAAATGCTGACTGCTATTTATATGAAAAATCAATATGAAATTTTATATCTTTCCTGCCATATTTAAATTAACATATTCTTGTTTTAAATTAACATATTCTTTTTATAGCAGGTCAAAGAGAAAAATTAGACTGCATTAATTAATTTTTTTAAAAATAGCACTTTAATTCCAGAAGGAATTGTAGCAGTGAAATGGATAATTGACCAACAGCATGGTGGCATTTTTCAAAAATGTGCTTTAATTTGTAAGAAAGTAATATGCCATACAAATACTAATTAATGGAATTTCCTTTATTACTTATAAGGTGTTTTTGGTACCAGCTCACAACCAGGCTTAAAGGAAATGTTTCTAAAAAGTACTAATTTAAGGTGCAATCTGCTCTCACAAGCTATAGGATTAATTGCCAGTCAGGAAACAAATTAATAAATTTGTTTATTTGTTTATTTTACTCCTTCTGCAGGAAGGCTCTCTTCTGCTGTTTTGCACAACCCTAGACATATGAAATAAAAGTACTTTCATGGCACTACTTCAAACAGTAAAAAGAGAAGATTGTTTATTGTTATTCATACTGACATAACAATAAACAGTTATCATATTCTTTGTCCTGTTTGCCTTCCTCTATCTCAAAAAGAAAAATGTCAAGTTTTTGATCTTTGAAATGTGATAAGCTTAGGGAAAACAACCTTTGACAGCCATACAGAGAACAGGAATGTTTTCTAATTACTTCATAAGTGTGGAGACTAAAAAGTTCCTCTTTTAGTATGCGTTTAGTTTTTATTGCAAGGAATGTGTCCTTTCTTCTCATATGCCTTTTTAGATTCTTGGTGTTTTGCCTCCTTTAAAGACACTGAACTGCTAGTGATTAATCACTCAAACATTCAACCACCTGCAGCGACCACCCAGGTGCTGGAAGAGAAATGGACTATTGGTGCTAATGGATCAATCAGTGGAGTGTTTTGCTAACAAGGTTGAGTGGCCACCCAGGTGCTAAGGGTGTGCACATCCAACACCTCAGGCTACAAGATGGGTGTTGAACAAGACAAGGAGAGTGCAAAATCCTGCTCGGTGGGGTGGTTTCTTTGTCCTTACACAGGTGATTCAGTTATGATAACTCCCTTTTGCGAAAGTACCAAACACTCACATGAAGCCGCAAGGTATTGATCTTTGCTGATGGGCCATAAAGGATCCATCTGTGCTGCCAGGCACTGTGCAGTAACAGGCAGCTGTAACATTTTAGATGGTGTCAAAGACTTCTGAAATGTCCCATAATCCAGAGTATAACTCCCCATGCCAGGGCAGATATCAAGGACATTCCCACCTATCCTAAGCTCAACAAAAAACTTAGACTTCACTTATCTCTGGGTGTTCCTTCCTCACCACATGGGACTTTCCTTACCACCTGAGTCTTCCCTCACTACCTCTATGGATCTGTGAGCACTGCTTTGACCAATGAACATCAAAATTGCAAGAACCAAGTCTCAGATCCAGCAGATGTCCGTTAGGTCCTTCCAGTCCCTTTAGGGGTCCATAGCCCTGCTCTGACTGCCTGGCACCAGCACCGTGGCCTCACTCCAGTGGCATGCAAGCATCTGAGGGTATCAAATCCCAGCTCTCTGCAGTTTCCTGCCAGCACTGACTCTCCAACTGTTCCTGCCAAGCTTTCCAGGCATGAGGGAGGGAAACCACGTGGAAGGGCGCTCACCTTGTCTCTGTCCTGTGGCCACATGTGTTTTTTCCAGGTGAGGATGCCAGCTGCCATCTCGATTTGTTCTAGTGGGTGGGGCTTGGGAATTTTCTCCTTGTCAGTTGGTTTAACCCAGTTTCATCATTATTGTCATTAACATTTCTTCTCCATAAAGAGAGACAAATGGATTCTATGCTTGTCCATCAATTTATCCTGATTTGTGATAACTACCAGACAGATTAAATAAAGCTCTTGACTTTCACAGTGTGGAAACTGGCACAAGGTTGAACAAACTCAGTCCACCTCCAAACCCCATCGACATTCTGGACTTAGCATGAGCTGCCACAATGCAGAAATGAGATTTGCTGTAACTGGCCTGGAGATATAATCTGTATTTGATTTGTTGCATCCATACGATTATCATTTCATAAATTCTATAGCGCTAACAATAGAAGTTTATTTTTTCCTTCTTTTATTGTTCTGTTCTAATTATGTAGAAATCTTCAAACTCCTGAGCAATGATTTATACCCCTTGATTTTCAGACCCAGGACTGAACTCAAGATTTAGGATTTTTTTAATAGGCTTTCTGCCTTTTTTTTTTTTTTTTTTTTTTTTTAACTGAATTGCTTATGTATCTTGCCATCTCATTGTTATCTAAAAAGTAAATGAATGCAAGTATCACGTTCCTGTCCAATAAAATATGCATGTTAATTACACGATAATGAGGCTAAAATTATTAAAGTACCAGGGAGAAGTCAGAAAAGAATGCAAAATTAATGTCTTTGGCTACATGACTTTATGGAATAAGAATACAGGTCAAAATTAAATAAAAATGAGTTTTGAGGCAAATGAATCACAAATGTACCAGGAAATTTTCTGTAAGCATTATCACTGGGAATTTAGGGTTAGAATTGCATAGCTGTGGAAAAGATATACCTCAGGTTTCATTTCCTAGAAAACATCTCTGAAAGGGCAAAAGCAATTTCTGCTTGTGTTACTGTAGTAGTATTAAAAACCCCTGACATGGTTAGGCAATAACAATTGTGAATAATAGAAAAAGGTATGGGATTTTTTGGTGATTATAAAGAGAGACATAGAGGGGATAAAAGCAAATCCATTCAGATATACATTAACCTCAAAGACCATTGTTTGCCTCAGCTGAAGCACCTTATATGCTACTTCTCAGTTAGAGCCTGTCCCATAGGTAGAATGCTACTAGTCACTGTCTAATGAAGGTCTTTAATGAAATCTTTGAAATTGTCTGCAAATGATGAATCCCATCTAGGAAAAGCTGGGGATAAGAGTAACTGTACTATTTCTATTCTTCCAAGCCACTGCTTGCCATGGACTGTGGCATTCACTTCCAGATTAAAACATCTAAATGCATTTGTTCATATATGGACATGAACTATATGTGAACTAAGTGTCTTTGTCATATATTCAAGAAAGATTTAGGTACTGCAGTTGATAGACCCTGCAGAATGACTCCACTGACAAAAAAAACTTCCTACAGGGTTAACAATGACCCACTTAGCCATGACTTTGATGGTAACACCAGTGCAGGTTATTAAGGGAGCATGACACATTCTGCAGCATAGGAGTCTGACTGCTTTTTTCTTTGAAGTCCATTGCCCTACTATGCCCCTGCGTTGTGCTTTAGGAGCGGCATTCACTAATGTAGTGCTCCACCCACTCCCTGCTCACTACCCTTCCGTGGGAGATACAAATGGCAGAGATCACAGGCTAAGATAAGAACAATTTACTGTAAACAGCAATGAGATAAGAAAAAAAATCAGTAACAATATTAATAACCAAAATACATGCAAAAAGAAGAGGCTGATTTACATGCAAATTTGCTCACTCACTGGTGTGACCCTGAGACAATGAACAAAATTGTGAATGGACCCTCTGCACACCCCCTTTTCTTTCTGACGGTAAGACATGTCTCTTCCACCAGGAAGCAAGAATCCTGTATTTCCATCCCCTAGTGATTCTGTAGGTAGTCTAGAATAATGCCCTAGACATGCCCACACGGCTCCAAGCTCCGCACCCTCGCAGCTACTGTGAAAAATTAACCCTTGGTTAATCCTTGGCCAAAACTAGGACACCCTGTAATTCTCTAATTTCGTGTTACAGTTATTACAGGGTACATCCCTGCCTAATATTTTTGGTATCTTCTGTTGTATATGTCCTTGAATTTACACAATGGAAGTTAATAGGCGAGTCACCCTGACATAAACAGTCCAATTCTGTTGCCACCATTCAGGCTCCAGGGCCACTAGAGATGCTCTAAAATATCTCCTTTTTTTCCCCCCTTGCTGCTCCAGCCCACTGTGGTCTCATGTAGGTCCTCTGTCAGATATATTCCCATGTGGAGAATTAATTGACCCTGTAAGCAACTGAATTAGAAACAAACACCTTTGAGAGGAGTGAACAGTGAGAGCTCCAGATTCTGGCTCAATCATAGATACATCTATGCAGATGACATCCACATTTAGCTGTCATAATTTCAGATTCACTGACATTCCACCATCTGACATATGTAGTCTTCCCTCAGTCATAATATCTCTGTAACAAGTCTGTAAAATAGCAGATTTTTTTTTCATTGTCTTCTCAGTTGTCAGAGATAATCAAAAAGTGTGAATTTACAAATTTGTAGGATATTGAGTTCATCGGCATGTACTGAAATGGTTCTGTAATGGAGTGCAAGTTCACACTAAAGCAATATTTTTTCATTGTTTTTAGTTTTCAGTAAAAAATATTCTGACAGGAGAATATAGGAAATATAGAAAGACTATTACACTACAAGTGGACTGTCTTTTAGTTGCTCATTAAACCCAGTTTCTCTGCTGGGGTAGATTTCTGCCTGGGAATTGTAGTTTTTATTACTAAATGTTATCTTCTTCATTTATAAAATTGACTTCCTGACTGGATTATATTTCCCCCCTCTATTTACAGCCATGTGATTTCTGAAATACTGCAGGACATTCTATCATAAAAAAATGACTGCTGTGTCACACAATATATAGTCTAATCAAGGAGTCTATTCTTCAGGAGAAAATGAGAGTTTGGTCTATGATTGCTATGTTGTAACAGACACAAGAAGGAAATGAAATTAATTTTTGAACCAATGTTTTTGAGGCCATAGAGCTCTCAAAAATATTTTGATTTCAGGTCCTCCTAATTTAGAATTAAAAGTACAAAGGAAAAACTCTAATAAACCCCAATAAAGCACCAAAGTTTTCCCTCCCTTATCCTCTTT